>UNPR01000393.1:0-18149 GCA_900536425.1 Hymenoscyphus linearis | reverse complement strand
GTCAACGTGCATAATCTATTTTTGGAGCACTTTCATTCTGTCTAAAGTAATTACACTCACGACGTGACCCACGTCGCTCACTCGCTAAAGCTCGTTCGCTCGAGTGGGTCACTGTTCGCTCTGATCATCAATTTGGCCGTTCTTCATACAAAATTACCTCTAAATCTTACTAAATGCTGGTTTCGGACGTCTGGTCATATGCCGTGCCATTTTCCGATTCCACCCTCCATAGTGACTCAATTATGCGCGCGATATCCCAACTCATTCTTTCAGCTTTCAATAACATACGATTCTCCACTTCGATGCGAACCCATCAACTACAACCATCCGATTCATTCAAGGTCTCGCCGCAACTGATCCATTACCGGTACCACAAAACCACCACTCACTATCTTAACGTATAACTGATATCCGCCGGAGAATAGACTCTCATATTGAATTGGAGATACACAACTGGAAAGCCGACAACGTTAATAATTGGATATTTAGTGAATGAAGTGGCAAAATGCGATATTAGAGGCTGTGACTATATATAGAATGGCGCTGGCTAAAAGACACACCAGGTGACTCGATACCCCGCCTAGAGCTGCGCCTTCTTGCTTGCACAGCAGTACCTGTCTCGCCTGTATCAATCCAGATTCTATCGCTCCGGCAACACTCTGGAAACATGTTCCAATTCATCCTCTAGCCTTCGACTTTACAAACTCAATAACTCCGCCCTCCCATTTGCTTCAAGAAACCACAAGTAGGCACTTAGTGACATAGGAAGGCAATACGATTCATTTTCCTGTCACTCAGCAAGGTACCTTCCATCTTCGAATCCACTTCAATCGTCGAGTTTTCAAACACTTCGACCAGTCAACCTACTGTCATACGTCTTTATTCCAGGTCTTGGTACTCTTCAATATCTGCCAGCTAAAGATAAATCAACACCGCGGAGCAAAAAGCGTATCAATACAGCCCTACCAGATTGAACTCACCATGGGCAAGAAGAACCTACAGCCACCACCGCCGCCACCATCACCGGAAATGGTTGCTGCAGTGTAGTCGATAGTTCAGTTTGCGCAGTTTTAAGGTCAGTTTTAATACTAGTAAAGCCAACCAAAGTTTTAACTAAAAATATAGAACTGAACTAACCAAACACAAAACTGAACTAAACTGAACTAAGTAAACTAACTAAAACTAAGTGTTATTTTTAGTCTAAATTTATAAGCGAGTCTTGTACAAGTATATCCACTTCCTCTATAATATGCTTATCGTCTTATTCCTTAATCTCCTTTCTTGTTTTCTTAATAAACAACACCTCTTCTTCTATATCTGCTAGTTAACTATTAAAGTTAAGACACAAGGTACAATATTCTTATATTATATTTCGTATAAGGTTCTAAGTAGCTATAGGTAGAGCATATACTCGTAAGTTATATGACAGGTCACCTAATTCTCCCCCCCCCCGCTCCCCCCCCCCTATAAACAAGTACAAACGAGTAAATGTGGCAATATCGCAACAATATCTAAAAGTCCATACCAGTTTAGTATTGTAAAATATTAGACGGTGACGATAGGCCAATTAGGTTATCCTAAATTGCTATAAAATTACGTTTTAGGCTTAGCGGTACGGCATTTCTATATGCCGAGTACCTAGAGCTTGGACTAAAGCACTCACGTGGCACTATATTCCTCTACTATCATGTGACTTTATAGCTTACAAAATATACTCAGTTTAGTTCTAAAATCAGTCAGTTTTAATAGACAAAACTGACCTAACCAACAGTTTAGATTTTAATTATAAAACTGACTAAAAATCGTTAAAACTGAACTAAACTGAACTAAACCAGAACCAACCAACTAAACTACTGGCTAGGTACACTGGGTTGCTGGCAGAATATTCGACCCGAATGCCAGTATCAGGCAAAAGCTGTCCACAAAGCCCAGTCCAGCAACGGGACTCACTACCCTTCAATACGAAGGCAGTGACAATGTAATTCCCACGAGCCAACTTTTAATCCAGATCAAAGCTGCCACCAAGGGAGGGCAGAAAAAACATATTCCAGTGGTGTCATCATGTGGTATATTTTATGCACGAAATCCACCTCACAATAACTCCCATTGCAGCTCGATGTGGGGAGCGTGTAGTCTTGCTGAAGGTATACGGTAGACTATTTCACCCTTAAAATGATGAATGAGCATTTACGGCCCAAGACATCTGTGCCAATCCAGAACGTCGTTATCCAAATACTCGAGTATGCGGTTCCGATACATACAGTATAAAATGCTTACTAACGACATTTGGCATCGGAAACTTAACACCGAAAACAAACGGGAAAGCTTGATAATGAATATCCACAAAACTCTGTTGAAAGCGAAGAGCGAAAGCAACATCAATATCCGATTTCAATTGGTCGATGAATGACAAATTGGTGGTGCTCAGCGGCTCGCAGAGAAAGCTTTGAGTAACTCTGAGATCTATCAGATCCTCAAACCTGATACCCCCCAACAATAGAACGCCCCAACCCAGGCCAAATCTACTCCAAAATCCACTACGAAAACACCAATTTCTCAACCTGGTCTACCTTGGGCATATGCTGAAAAATACGCCTCGTCCGACCCAGGAATCAAAAGTACGATTGACAGAGTTATCCTTCGCTTGGACTACCCTCTTGGAACAGAAAGTGAGTGGAGCAGAAGCGTACAATCATTTCTAATTAGACGTGCTCTCCACCAATGGAGAGGCACAACGGACTTGCTAGAAGTGTTCCGCACTATGCTTGGACCAGATTCAATAGATAGAGTTGACCGAGAACGGAGAAGTCTTGTGCGCCAAATCCAAGCTCAACGAATGAATACACTTCACCAGCATCCCGGATGATTTTGCTTTTGCCGGTTCTGCGGAATTCATCAAATGCCACACTAAAATTTCTGAGGCAGCGACAATTCTCGGCAAGATCGAGAAGGGTGAGTACCATTTATTTGTTGGAATTCCAGACCTAAAACCGTTGCTTGAAGCTAATCAAATTACAGGCAACCTTGCAGGTCAGAGCTCTACTGGTATATACTAAATGCCAGTCATTTCCTGGGTACAACTTGAATCAGATGCAACTAATTTCGCTCTTGTTCTGATACGCGTCACTCCCCCCTTTCCTTAATCTGGAGGTCTCATTCATCACAATAAAGTAAAAGCTAAGCGACTTTCAATTGAAATGACATATCAGGTAATTTTCAAAGCAGAGAAACGGTTGATCTGGAAATCGCCCTCTTCTTGTCTTTCGAGCTGGTATCGAAAATGAGAGTCACTTCATTGCCCTTGCTCATTCAGAAACAATAAATCTCAAGGATACGTTTAAACGCTAGTTCCAAAGGTCTCAATGTGATAAAGCATCTACACAACGTGTAAACCCCCATATAAATCTCGAAATGGTTCATACAATGTCACTCAAGTGAAGTCGATTCATGTAAGATGATGATTAATCCTCTTTCTGCCCATCAAAACCATAATGATAAAATAAGTCGGTGGCTTCTGCAAAGAGAAGTTGCAAATTGTGATCTACATCGTCAAAGTGTCCATCGATCCATCGACGACGTAGTTCTAAGTGGAAAATAACTGGGGATAGAACGGGGGTCGCTTCGGGACCCAGACTTGGCTAATCCGAGATTCCTCTAGAAACGACAGAGAATTATAAGAGTGGAATCTGCCAGCCTGATTCAATGGATTTGAGTACCAACAAATCCTCCTATTTGAGCAAACCTGATTCTTCACTTCCTATCTGAAGGGTCGCATCCCAGGCGAATGACCGTCCATAGCTTTACGGTCCTAGTTTATAGTTGATGAGTACGCTTGATACCGGACCACGCTGGTACTTGGTCATCGGGAAGCGCTTACGTTGGTATCCTGCACAGAAAATATGTTACCGCTGCGTCATATAGCTGACGGCATTCTTATAAGATACAAAGATACCCAAGGGAACGGCTGCTGAGCCTGCTAGTGATGAAAGACCGTATGCGATGAAGGTGGTTGGGGGTTCCGGATTGGTAGAGATGGATAGTCTGTGGATCGCTTGTTATGTTTACTGTTTCTGTGGAACCAAGCAATATCGCTCGTCATACCATAGACAGCTGAAGAGTGCGTGTATCTACCACAATCACGCCGAATCAAGAGACTCAGAGAAAAGTTCAAAAAGAATTATTTTACTTGCTCAGCGATTGAGGCATTCCTGAAGTTTTTGGTCAAGGTTAAGTCGTTTACAAATCCAGGTCAAGTACTATCATCTATATATCATACCTATAAATGACAGCTGTATCTGCATTGAGTTTGCCAGATTGGTTTCGAGAATTTCAGGAAATCCTTTCGTGCTATCGTATCATGGAAGATTTTGTGAGCTCAAAGATGTTGAATCTGTGGTCTTACAAGCGTCCCCATAAACCTAATCCCTCAAGATGGCTGACAGTCAAAACCGACACCGAAGCAAACGAGAAGAAGCGAATGCAACCGTCTTTGTATTTGAGCACGTCAACGTCCAATCGATTGAGCCAGTAACTTGGAATCTTTTTATTCCTACCCCAGACACAAATTCAACCATGAAGCTTGTGGAATAATTCTATAAGATTGGAGATCTATGTCCATGGGCCGGTGTTGATTTGCTCAATCTGTGATTGAGAATAGAAACCTTGAAGAAGGTATCGTTCGTCGGCTCAAATAGGGCAATGGGTATCGGTGAAATCCGACTGCTATTGATTTGTCTTGACAATTGAATCATACTGAGATTGTGGTTGAATTGAGGTTCTAGGAATAGTTTCAACTCAACTTTGGCCTTGTGACAGCCCCCTCGCTGCTGGCTAGCTTATCGCTAACGTCACTGTCAGTGCCCTGAATGGTACTCATTCCGATCAGTCTGGAGCAACTGACTTCATTATACAAAAATTATTTGTTACGATGTACTTTCTTGTTATTCAGGTTCTCCGTATTCACCACCAACACTTATAAAATTTTCAAATACTGGGAAGGCATGTTTGCTGTGTCTTGCTCAAAGGTCCCGGCAAAATTTCCATCAGTGTTCTGCATTCTTAAAAGAGTCGACAATGCTTTACCTCCAGACTGTTCAGGCCTAGTAATCTCCTTGGTCGCTTCAATTACAGCATCTGTTCCCTCTGCGATCAAATCGCTTCCCCTGACCGACCATATATCCAACAGCTCAAGAGCCATTTGGCGCACCGCCTCGTCTTTACATACCTTACGGACAAGACTAAGCGCTCCAACAGCCGTCTCCAAAAACAAAAACGGCGTCATTTTCAAAATGAAATTCTTGCCAGAGTCCAGACCAGTCGTCATAACCGAAATCATGGCTATGATATTCTCCGACTGCTTGCACACACCAGCATAAGACATGCCAGGAAGGAAGCCAGAGATGAATGCTCGGAAAACTAGCTCAAAGGCCTGGAACGACGCTGAGATATATCCATATACGCCTCCAAAGTGATTAATACGGTATATATGTATATATGTATATTATACCGTGTTAAGGTGTATAGGTAGAGATGTAGAGCCGGCGGTAAGTTGCGCATTCACAGAACAGTCGTAACCATTCTCATTTGCATCCATTCCAGCGCCCAAAAGTCGTGCTCTAGAGCACAAGATAGAGGAGGACTCGATTGTGACAGACACGCACCGAAGCACGCATTTGTCCAAGGCCACCCACAATAAAGCGTGCGCAATACAATTTAAATGAAGAAGAGAAGAAAAAGTCGAAAAGCGACGACCGCAAATTCTTTTTTGTACCCACCTGCGCCCGCGCCCGCCACTTCCCGCGCTAAGGTTTAGCCATGGATTAGCCATGGATTAGCCGTAGCCGCAGCCGCGCCTCGACGCCTCGAAGCCTGACCCAGTGACCCCGACGAATCAGGTTGCTCACATTACATTAGCCTCGCTTACATTAATCGTGGATAACCTCAAGACCCGGCGGCGGAGCTTCAAGACCTCTCCATTAGAGACCAATTGTCCGTCCACGACACCCCACCAGAGCGTCGTTTCTTTCCTTTCTGTTCACACGACGAGAGGCCCACGATGCTGAGGCAATCCCTGGCACGTTCGGCCCTGCGGACCACCCGACAGTCCTGCAATGCCTCAAGAACTTTTGCGACCTCCAGCAGGAGGCAAGCCGAGGTGCAGTTGACCATTGGTAAGGCGCTCAACTTCTGGCTGTGGCTGCTAGCAAAGTCTGTGATATTTAATGCTAATCGTTGCTACAGATGGAAAGCAGGTATCGATAGAGGGTATGTTGGGGGAACGGAGAGGGGAACTGTGGACAGCATACTGACCATTGCCACAGCCGGTTCTGCATTGATACAAGCATGCGAGAAGGCAGGAGTAACAATACCAAGGTAAGCCAATATCACTTATCCATCAGAATATTCTATCGAAATATTACATTATTATTCCCAGCTAACATCACTTCTAGATATTGCTATCATGAGTAAGTCCTCCCGCGATCAGTCACACCTGCACCCAACTGATTAGAACTCAGGAAGCTTATGATTGCGGGAAATTGTCGTATGTGTCTGGTGGAGGTCGAGAGAGCGCCAAAACCTGTGGCATCATGTGCATGGCCCGTACAGCCCGGAATGGTCGTTAAGACCAATTCGCCACTCACACACAAGGCCCGAGAAGGAGTTATGGAATTTCTGCTGGCCAACCATCCTCTCGACTGCCCGATTTGCGACCAAGGAGGAGAGTGCGACTTACAGGACCAATCAATGCGATACGGTGCCGATAGAGGGCGTTTTCACGAGATTGGAGGAAAGAGGGCAACCGAGGACAAGAACATTGGTCCATTAATCAAAACATCGATGAACAGATGTATCCACTGTACTAGATGCATTCGATTTGCTAATGATGTTGCCGGCGCTCCGGAGCTTGGGTCAACGGGTCGGGGAAACGACATGCAGATTGGAACATATCTGGAGAAGAACCTGGACTCGGAAATGTCGGGTAACGTCATCGATTTGTGCCCTGTAGGAGCTCTCACATCAAAGCCATACGCATTTCGAGCGCGACCATGGGAATTGAAGCATTCGGAATCAATTGATGTTCTTGACGGTCTTGGATCAAACATTCGGGTGGACTCGAGAGGTTTGGAAGTTATGCGAATCCTTCCAAGGCTCAACGACGACGTCAACGAGGAATGGATTAATGACAAAACTCGATTTGCCTGCGATGGCTTAAAGACACAGCGACTCACCACCCCTCTGATCCGGAAAGGAGATCAATTCCTCCCTGCAACTTGGGAACAGGCGTTGACTGAAATTGCTGCCGCGTACAAGGATTTCGCACCGAAAGGCAACGAGTTCAAGGCGATTGCTGGTGAGCTCATTGAGACGGAATCTATGGTGGCGTTGAAGGATCTGGCAAACAAACTTGGCTCCGAGAATCTCGCTCTTGATCAACCATCTGGCAGCAAGCCAATTGCCCACGGAATCGATGTTCGATCCAACTATTTATTTAACTCGACCATTTGGGGCGTGGAGCAAGCCGATGCAATTCTTATTGTCGGCAGCAACACTCGTCACGAAGCTGCTGGACTTAATGCACGTATCCGAAAGCAATGGATGAGATCAGATCTCGAGATTGGTGTCGTTGGTGAAACGTGGGAGTCAACTTTTGAGTTTGAGCATCTCGGTACTGATGCTGCTGCTCTTAAGAAAGCTCTTGCTGGACCTTTTGGTAAAAAGCTTGCAGCAGCAAAGAAACCAATGATTATCGTTGGATCTGGTGTCACTGATCATGCAGATGCTAAGGCCATCTACGAAATGGTTGGTACCTTTGTTGACAAGCATGCCGCCAACTTCTTGACTGAGGAGTGGAATGGTTTCAACGTTCTTCAACGCGCTGCATCAAGAGCTGGCGCTTATGAAATTGGTTTCACCACCCCATCGGCTGCCGTTGCAGAGACCAAGCCTAAGTTCGTGTGGCTCCTTGGTGCCGATGAATTTGCTGCAGGTGATATTCCAAAGGATGCTTTCGTTGTTTACCAAGGACACCATGGTGACAGAGGTGCTCAAATTGCCGATGTTGTTCTTCCAGGAGCAGCATACACCGAGAAGGCCGGAACATACA
The DNA here is from genome assembly GCA_900536425.1 of Hymenoscyphus linearis. Classification (NCBI taxonomy): domain Eukaryota; kingdom Fungi; phylum Ascomycota; class Leotiomycetes; order Helotiales; family Helotiaceae; genus Hymenoscyphus; species Hymenoscyphus linearis. Next base: position 10,045 of record UNPR01000393.1, on the reverse strand, counting down.
TTAACACGGAGGGTCGAGTCCAGATGACCCGTGCAGCAGTTTCACTACCAGGTGCTGCCCGAACAGATTGGAAGATTATCAGAGCTATTTCCGAATTCCTGGGTGCTCCATTGCCATATGATGACGTTGCAGAACTTCGGGATCGTATGGTTGAGATCAGCCCAGCACTTGCCAACTACGATGTCGTTGAACCAGTTGCCCTGAAGGAATTGAGCAAGGTGCAATTGGTGGATCAGAACAAGGGAAACCAGCCTAGCGGGGAGCCACTCAAAAAGGTTATTGAGAACTTCTATTTCACCGATGTTATTTCAAGGAGGTAAGTTTTTCCAGGCTCTAATCTAAGTTTTCACAGCACAGGTACTGACATATTTACAGTTCACCAACCATGGCCAGATGCTCAGCTGCCAAGGAGCAAAACAACCCAGAAACCAATTTCATGGCATCGGGATACTCATCAGACCACCCACAGGGACAGATTGCGTATGGGTCATAGACAACAGCTTGTATTTTGAGATTTTGTTGGTGCATGGGGGCGTGTATTGGCTGAATGTATATATGGGCTGCGGTAGTAAAAGAATCAAGCAAGTAGAAAACACCGGAATGATATTGTTACGTGATGCGATATTCTCATTGTTTACTTATACATGGGAATCTCATGGAATTCTGATTTTGATTTTGATGATATTTCGTGAAGCATGTGTTACAAACAATAATAAGACAGTCTACTCCTGATGTTGGAACGAGGTCCAATCCAGCCAACGCCAGCCATGCATGTACTTGGACAGCCTTCGGCCCCAAAGTGTTTCTGACCCAAATCCAGCAAGTCCTCGCCTCTTTCTCAGATCATCATCTCCTCGGATGTATCTGTTGCTTTCCAAAACCCTTGGACCCAACCCATCCGGCTTTTTTTTATCATGTTCCTTCAAACTGGCAGAGCGAACTTCTTTCCCTGCATGACCTTGGTATAGTAGACGTAGAAGAAATCGGAATAGAGGATCGTCTGCACAATACCAGCAATGACGGCAATAGTGTCGAAATGGGGCTTGTGGGTTACAGGGTTTATTTCAGTGTAGTATCTCCAGATCCAGTTGGGAATGTACAATGCGCGGTAGAGACCCAATGCGAACAGGTAGTTTGCCGTGATCGTCTCTGCCTCGCCTGTTCGTTGCAACATGAATAGTTGGGGGAGAATGGCTACGGATTCCAACCAGATGCTAAACGCCCACATGATTTCCGAGAATGTGTATTCGTATGGCAGTAGCACGGCGAGTATGAAGGACCCCAGCAGCAGATATTGAACTTGCAGAGTGTCCTGTACGGTGTCATGCGTGGGCTTGTACGCTGCAGCCATGAGGTAGATGGTGTAGCCGGAGGACCCGAGAAACATGATCTTGAAGATGGTGTTGTAGGCGCTTTTGTTGAAGGTGGTGAAGATGTCGAGGTAGCGGGTTACGTAGACGATGAAGTAGAGGACTTGGGATTTGAAGGATATCCCGGAGCAGGACTGCACGTACAATTAGTTTCTGATGCGACAGCTCAGCTCTTAACGCAGGGAGTGGTTACATGTGTTTGTCGCATTTTGTGTAGCAGGATTAAAATGGATATCAGATGGGAGAGATCCCCTGGAATTGGCAGATGGGTCAGTCTAGATATCTTGACAAGTCGGATCTTGGACTGTTCGTAGGACAACTTACCTGCGATCCGGAAAATATTCATGGTTGCGATTTAGCTCAGGACTAGCCCGGTGTGCTAATGGCAGGTTTTGCAACAGATGAACTCAATCGCTGGTGGTAGCCAGCGAGGGTTGTGATAGATGAGGGATCTCAATGGGTGAGGTTGAGGGTGTGGTTGTCGCTTGGTGGTTGGTGGTTGGTGTTGTGGTGTTGTGGTATATCTTTCACTTTAGTATCTGTCTGTCTAGTGTGAGTACTTGAGTAGTCGCGAGAGGACACGCAACGACGCGCAGGGTGGTAGTAGTGATGCTTGCAGTAGAGAGCAAAAGCTACAGTGGGCCTGCAGGGATTAATACTGCTGGGCTCAATGGGCTCAGTGGGCTCACTAGCCACTAGCCACTAGCCACTAGCCACTAGCCACTAGCCACTAGCTACTAGCCACCTACCAGCTGAGCCAGCTACTTACTACTCTACTCGTTACTGCACCAGCTCTCTCCCCAGCCACACCACAGTCAAGTCACAGCCACAGCCAAGCCACAGCCACAGCCTTGTCGCAACTAGACGCATTACCCGCCACTTGGTCTTGCCTTGTAATTCACCACCACTACTCGTTACCTACCTGTGCTTGCTTACGAAGCCATCTCCTGTCTGGAAACTTCTACCACCAAGCTAGGGCTAGGCTTTAACCCCAAGTATTACTTGAGTGTACGAGTAGAGTCCTCTTAATAACAAAACATATCTCCATACAACTACTCTCCATTCAATACTCTCTGTCTCTTCTGTGATCCACAGACTCTGTGAACATCATCAACCTCTACCAATATCATGGCTATGGCTGATGCTGATGTTGATGCTGATATTCACAACGCCCAGATGGAGATGGCAACTGACAATCAGGATCTAGTCGATATAACCTTCACACACCACGGCAAACCTCATACCATTTCTCTCCCACGCGATGCGACTCTCTTGGATCTCTCTGAATCAATCGACTCGGCCCTCTCAGTACCACCATCCAACCAAAAACTCATGATCTCCAAGCTGGGACTCCTCAAGCCTCCTTTCAAGGACCCCTCGTTGGCGATTACCAGTCTACTAGACAAGAAGATAACCCTTCTTGGCAGCACAGCCAAAGAAGCAACGGCAATATCAACTGCCCAAGAAGAGGCTTCTCGACGAGTCAATCCGCGGGGTAGCAGACCTCTACAAAAAGTTTCGGCTTACAAGACTCGAAACTGGAAGAAAGAGCAAGAAGAAAGCCAATATACGTTCTTGACATTGAAGCCGCTATCCTACCTCCCAAACCCTTCGCGATCGCTGGAATTTCTTCAAAAGCTAAAGGACGACGCTGGAATCAAGGCTGCAATGATAAAACACAAATTTACAGTTCCTCTCTTGACGGAAATGAATCCCATCGAGCACACACAATCAAACCACGAGGGCACAAGTCGAACGCTAGGCTTGAATCGAAACCGAGGAGAAGTTATTGAATTACGACTACGAACTGATGCCTACGATGGCTACCGAGACTATAAAACAATTCGGAATACCCTCTGTCACGAACTGGCACATAACGTTCATGGTCCCCACGATCGGAACTTCTGGGATCTGTGTAAGCAGATTGAGAAGGAGGTTGCGGCTGCGGATTGGAAGACCAGTGGTCATACTCTTGCTCCGGATGAAGAGTTTTATGGCGGAGCTAATGAGGATATTCATGATCATGGTGGTTGGTCGGGTGGCGAGTTCGTACTTGGGGCCGGGAAAGCTACGGATTCTAGTTCCACTCAGTCGCAGGGTCTGAATCGGAGGGAAATATTGGCGAAGGCCGCTGAGGAGCGATCCAAGAGGATGCGAGAGCAGCAAGATGGTGGAGAGGGGTCTGGGAATAGATCTGGATAAACTTGTATATTGCTAGGTGAATAGGTCATTTGCATAAGCAACAGGCGTTATAGTACCTTAAAGGGGAGCCTAGGGGTTTTAGGAGCGTGACGAGATCGTTACTAAGCAGGTTCCGTTCTAGCAGCGTTCTAGGAGCGTTCTATATTATTAATCGTTTGTCAGGGTGGAATATTGATTAGATTGTCCGCAAGGAGAGAAGGAGAGGACTCCTTGCGATGAAACTATTTAACTAAGTACAAAATACCCCTATTGACTTAAGCGAGTGTATTAATTACCCCTCCCCTATTTACTACTACTAGGGACGTCACGTACTATATTAACCATTTACATAAGGCCCCCCCTTATCCTACAAATTTACTATATCGAAGTAGCGCGAGTAGCATTTAACTCCTAGGTAGTAGGCTAAAGCTTATTAGGGAAAGAGCGATAGAACAGGGTATAAGATATAGAGCCCATAAAGACGTTCGTAAGAGGCTCCTAGGTACTATTATTATAACCTTGCTACTAAACTAAATACTCGAACTAACCGTCCTAGCGTCTAGAATCGATAATTTTATCGATTACCTATAGTTCTTGACCGCTATTGTCGAGGGCCACTAGTATAGCTAGCGGATTATGCTGTCCTAGGAGTAGAGTGCCTACAGTAGGACGTAATAAGTCAGTATAAAAGACAGGGTAGACAGCTTCTAATTCAACTAGTAGGTCTAGCTTATAAGTATATAAGTTAACTTTCTAAAGGACTTAGAATAGTCTAATAAATTTAGTATTAAACTTTAGATTTCGACGAGCAAATAGGAGATAGAGTGTGAAGGTTTTAATGTAGCACGTGATGTCCCTGGTAGTAGTGAATAGGGGAGGGGTAATTTGTACTTAGTTAAATAGTTCCTTTATAAGTAGTAGTCTTTATAAGGAGCTCACTCCTTCTCTTCTATACACAATCTAAACTAATATTCTACCTTAATATATTGTCCGCCTTTTATAAACTAATACGATCGACATAGTCGTTATAGTCTATTATAGTAGACTAAGCCTTTAGTAACAATCCTATAGACTAGAGCCCGTAAGGAACTAGACCTAGAGTAACCTAATCAATAGAAACCTTTAACCTTAATAACCTCTACTACTACTACAATAACCTAGCTATACTCCTCTAAGCGGCGTATGAAAACCCTTAAGTCTTCTAATAGATATTTAAGGGTATTATAAAAAGCCTAGACTTGGCTAGACAAGTATAAGCAGAAGCTATTTAAGACAAGGAAGAAGTAAAGGAAGATACTAAGAAACTCTAATAATAATATATACAACTCTAAAACTAATCCCTTAGACTCTAGAAATAGAATGATAATCTTTAAACTACTACTACTTAAACAGCTCTAGGTACTCGTACACCCCTAGTAAATACCCTATAATAATAAGAAGTCTATACTATATAAGAACCTTAACTAAGGTATAAAGACTTATATAATATAGTTCGTAAACGAGGATTTTAGACTAAGGAGAGAAGGAGAGAAGAAGGTATAAAGTGGCCTTAGTAGCTAACGAGGCTACTCTAAGGGGCTAAGATACTAAGGCAAATAAGCCTAGATCCTGTAATGACTTAAAACTTCGTCCTAGCGCCCTAGCGCTTACATTTCGGGAGCCTAGCGCCTACATTGTTTAACCCTATATCTCTATAACAGTTTAATAAAAATAGATATTAAATATTAAACTTTATTAGAGCGAACAGTGACCCACTTAAGCGAACGAGCTTTAGCGAGTGAGCGACGTAGGTTACGTAAGCGTAACTACTTTAGGCGGTTTAAATGTGAACTAAAAATAGATTATACAGGTTGACCACGGGACGTCTCTAAGTGGTTAATCTGATGGCGGCGGTGTGAGAGAGCTGGTAGAATACTTAATTAGGAAGTAATATGCCTGTTTTAGTAAACCTTAGGCTGTACTCGCCTAGATTTTGGACGTGCGCTCCTCTATTGGGTTTAGGTGTTCATGTAGGTTGACTACGGAACGTCTCTGAGTGGCCAATCTGAATGGCGGCGGTGTGACGAACTGGTAGAATTCTTAATTTGGCTATACTCGAGTAAAAGCCAGCTAGCTAGACAGCTAAACAGCGAGATAGCGAGATAGCGAGATAGCGAGATAGCGAGATAGCTAGCCATCTATACAGTCAGTCAGTTAGCTAGCCAGCTAGAGAGGTATATAGGTACACCGGTACACAGCTAGATAGGCAGCTATACACCTAGACAGCTAAATAGCTAAACAGCGAGACAGCTAGCGAGAGAGCTAGCTAGCGAGACAGCCAGCCAGCTAGAGAGGTACACAGGTACACCGGTACACAGCTAGATAGGCAGCTATATAGCCAGACAGCTAAACAGCCAAACAGCGAGACAGCCAGCGAGAGAGCCAGCTAGACAGGTACACAGGTAGTGAATACTAGTTATCTCACATGTGATTCTAGGACTCGCATACTTATATTCTCCCACCTACACTTAGATAGTTCTATACCTTTCAATCTACAACCTATTCTACACCCATCTTAATATCCTCGTATTATCTACTCAGATAGACAGGTACATAGCCAGATAGCTAGCTATATAGCCAGACAGCTAGACAGCTAAACAGCTAAACAGCGAGCCAGCTATACAGTCAGCCAGCCAGCTATATAGCTAGACAGCCTACTAGCCAGCTATATAGGTATACACCTACACAGGTAGACAGCCACATAGACAGGTAGCCACCTAGCCACCTAGATAGGTAGGCAGCTAATATAGCTATGTAGGTAGATAGCTAGACAAGTAGTAAGCTAGAAAGGACGAGAAGGCTTAATTATTTAAAGAATATCATAAGGCTCTATTCTAAAACGTTACGATTTTATATAATTTTAGTACTACTATAGGCGGGTTAAGAATACGTTTATACTAATGTTTATCCTAAAATCTACAATATACTAATATATGCCCTAGTACAAAAAAACCTATATTCTTAATAGCGCTTACGTAACACTGTTCGCTCTAGAATTATATAAAAAGGAACGAATTTATATTAACGTATCTTATATATTAATTGTCTAATCGTAAAAGTACTTAAATTAAGCCTTATATAATTTTTTTATTAAAATATCTTTAAGGTAGTAACATTGGAAAAGTTCCCCTTATGACTAAGCATATGACGTAAGCATATGACTAAGAATAATCATGTGACTACGGACATGTGATATTAATTTTAGAATCTAACCTTAGGAGCTATTTCTAGGCCTAGCTTGTTATTTACAGAACAAATAGCGGGGTGTGAAAATATATACTAGTAAGCATTTTGTGGTGTTCGTGCTTAGTCATATGCTTAGTCATGAGGGGAACTTGTCCGATGTTACCACCTTAAAAATATTTAATATATATTTTTATTAAACTGTTATAGAGGTATAGAGTTAAAAATGTAGGCGCTAGAGCGCTAGAACGAAGTTTTAAGTCATTGCGAGATCTAGGCTCAATCGCCTCAGTATAAGAAGGGCTAGGCACGTAATGTCTAGAATAGGGACGTCACATACTACGCGTTCCCTGGCGTACCCTAATCTAGTAAAGTTCAAAGACAAGCTTCGCTCCTCTACCGATCTCTATAGCTACCCTATTAGTATAAGAATTAAGCTTTTATAGAATTGAGACTAGTAGACTACTAAGAATAACTATATAAACTACGTCTTAAGTACTCTTAAGGGCAAAGGACGCAAGTATATTAACCTTTATATTAATAAACTCGGGACAATATAACCTAAACTTATAATCTATTAACAATATCTTTAATATCTTAAATACTACCTTTAGTAACCCCTACTTATAAAGTAACGCCTTTAATAAACTTTATAAGCTTTAATAAGGTACTACTAGAACCGACGAATTCCTAGCTAATTTCTTGTCCCTTTATACTACTTTATAATCCTTAGGATATAAAGCTTATACCCTTCTATAAGGCGCCCTAGATTCTCGAGTCGCTAACCGCGTATCAACTAACCCCGCCTATAGCGATAGACTTCTTCTTTTAGACCTAGCTAGCCTTGTACTAGCCTTGTACGAGGAGCTGACTACGTCTGCCGTCGTATTTTGAGTAAGAACTTCCTTAGTAATAAGTCTACTGCCGGCTTCGCTTAACCTTAACCTATTATTCTCCTACCTACTCTAGCCGCTCTTATAATTAACCCTAGTACTAATCCTATAGATTTAGACGCTTTAAAGATTAGTAGTAAGGTTATTGTCAGGGAATCACTAGGAGCGTACAAAAGACTACTCTAGAATAAGGTTGAGATTGATGGCGAGCCTTCTAAGAAAGTCCTAGAGCTAGCTATTATTTATAGTCTACAACAAAGAATCCACGCTATACCCCATTAGGCCAGTTGGCGCAGCTCTATCTATAACAACATTCACTAAGCGAATCAACAAACCTACACGTGACTACATTCAATCTATAAACCTATACGTAACCACATTTACTCGAGCCCTTATATATAGTCCCCCCTTACTTTATCAAATATACTGTAAATCAGCGTCTTAAGGCTAAACACGGTCCTAAAGAGCCTATATAATCTCTATACGAGTAGGCTTAACTTTACGGGGAAACCGCTGCTTAAATGTAGTAATAGACGAAGTAGCCGAAGACATAACGTTATATAAAGGTTCCTAAGTGTTAGAGTTAGGATTATAACCTCTCTACCAAACTAAGTACTAAAATTCGCCCTCGACTCTCTGAGAGTCTAAAATCTTATTAACAGCCTATAAAACGTTACTATCAACGTTAATAGTAACGGGTAGGGCTAGTAGGTTAACCTGTCTAGGTAGTAGAATACCCGCGGCAGGTTGTAATAGATTTATATAAAATACTAGATAAATCTCTTCTAACTTAAAGGGTAATTCTAGCTTATATAAGTAAGAATTAACCACTTAGAGTACTCGAAATAGGCCAATAAACTTAGAGTCGAATTTTAGGATAGGGCGCGTAGAAGTAAGGTTTTTCGTACTTAGTAACACTATATCACCAACTCGGTACGCTGGCGTAGGAGCTCGAGTCTCGTTAGCGAACTGTTCTATCTTATCCCGAGTAGCTAACAAATTAGTACGTAGATGGCCTAGAATATCCTCTATTTTATAAATAAAACTAGAGCCTTGTTTCGTACTTAGTTTGACAGGCCGAGAAGCTATAGCTAGTACTAAAATAGGTAGCCTAAAGCTTATCCAAGGGTAATAGCTATAATTAGCGAAAAATAGTAATATACTAGTAGAACTATTAACCACGTTCTACATAGAAAATTCCGCCATAGGTAGTAGTTCTACCTAATTATCTTATATAAAATTAATATACTAACGAAGGAACTGATTAAGAGCCTTATTAACGATCTCGGTCTACCTATCCGTTTCTAGGTAATAAGTAGTAGAGAGTTAAATATTAATCTAAAGCTTAGTATAAACGGCTTTCTAAAACGTAGCTATAAATAGTAAACTATAATCGGAGACAATAGAATCTAGTAGACTATAGAGTTTCTAAACATAAAGAAATAACCGCGCTAAGTCTTCGGCTATTATAGTACTATAACAAGGAAATAGGTGACGATCCTTTGTAAGTCTATTATAAACCACTATAATAGAATTAGCGCCTTCTACCTCTTTAAGCGGCCCAACGAAGTCTATAGAGAGATCCTTCTACCGCTAAATCGGTATAGGTAAAGGTTTTAAAGCTCCTTAGTACTTAAGCTAAGAGAGCTTGTTCCGAGTATAATTCTCGTAAGCTTTATAGAACTGTTCGATATCTGAAGAGACGCGAGGCTACTAATAAAACCGAGAGACTAGCTTAAGTAACCTATTTTTTCTAGGGTGACTACTTTCGATAGAATTATAAGCTCTCTAAAGAAGCCATACTCGGAGTTATATATTAGGGACATAAAGACGGTCCCGAAAGTAAAGTCTATTATCCTTAATTGTACATCTAGATAAGGAGACTTCCTTCGAGTAAGGTATATAATTATATTAATTAAGTTTAGACTTAATTTGTTTCTAAAAAGGGTCTACCTCGGTTCCTAACTCGTCTATACTATACCTATCCTCGAAGAGTCTTATAACTTTATAATCGTCCGTCTTATTATTATCTACTTTAGTAGGGGATAAAAGAAGAAGATTCTAAGGCTTTAAAAGTGCTTGTTTTTAGTACTATAAACGAGGATTAGTACTATCCTTAGGGAGGTCCTAAGAAAGTCGAGTAAGAGCGTCCGGCTTCCGATGCTTCGCTCCTTTCCGGGGGCTAATAATAAAGTTAAATTCCGAGAGAAACTCGCTCTAGCGAACCTGTCGCCGAGATAAGTCCTTTGTTGTTATAAAGTACTTTAAATTAGAGTAGTCGGTTATTACTATAATAGGATAAGCTATACTATGTAATTCGGACTTCTAGCTTTCGAAAGCACGAATAATAGCTAATAACTCCTTATTATAAATCTCGTA
>UNPR01000129.1:0-136080 GCA_900536425.1 Hymenoscyphus linearis | reverse complement strand
TATGATAAGATTGATAACTAAGTTGAGCACGAAGCTCCTATCTAATGGCAGACGTGCCAGTCTTATATAGAACCTTCGTCCTCATGTGTATCCTACATCGCCTGTCGATGTAGTCGATGTGCATATCCTACATCGCCCGTCGATGTAGTCGATGTGCATATCACGTGACTTCAACCCGATGGAAATCCTTGGATCGCTTAGCTACCCTAAGCGATCCCTATTTGCTATAAGAAACCTAGATGTGCCTGGCGAGGGTTGCGCCTCTTATTATGACAGATATCACGTGTACTCGTGATTCGTGACAATATGTAGCATTCGGCATACAGCCTATAATACCTGTGATACGTGTCAGCTAATATAGTATAAGGCGTGTAGTAGTACGTGTTAGCTAATATATACAATATGCGTTTCAGTGAGGCATGCAGCCTGTAGCTGGGGATAGGGGTTGGTGCGAGTAGCCAGCCTGCGCAGGCAAGTGCCTGCGCTACGAAGCGAGGCTTGGCAATGGCATATCGCAACACTAAGTAAATAATTCTTCCACTAAAATTCTCTTAAGCGTCTTTCTCGAACTAACTGAAGCTGAATAGTATTTTAATACTGCATGATAACTGTAAGACCTTTGGAGGTAGATTAATAATCGACGGTAAAGAAACTTTCGAATATTTAAAGTTCGGATTTTTAAATCTTATAAGGTGAGAGATTTTAACTTTTATTATTCTGTTATTCTGTTATTTTATTATTTTATTAAAATTTATTAATTAAACAAGAACCCCCCCTCCCCGCACCCTGTCAGGGAATCACTAGAAGCGTACAAAAGACTACTCTAGAATAAGGTTGAGATTGATCGCGAGCCTTCTAAGAAAGTCCTAGAGCTAGCTAATATTTATAGTCTACAACAAAGAATCCACGCTATACCCGATTAGGCTAATTGGGGAAGCTCCATCTAAAACAACATTTAAAACAACATTCACTAAGCGAGTCAACAAACCTACACGTGACTACATTCCCTCTACAAACCTATACGTAACCGCATTTAATCGATAACCCAAATCTACTACACGTGACTACATTCACCTAAGCTTCGTACCCTTACATATGGTCCCCCCTTACTCTATTAAATATGTTGTAAATCAGCGTCTTAAGGCTATACACGGTCCTAAAGAGCCTACGTAAGCTCTACGCGAGTAGGCTTAGCCTTCCGGGGAAACCGCTTCTCAAATGCGGTAATAGACGAGGCAGCTAAAGAGACAACGTTATATAAAGGTTCCCAGGTGTTAGAGTTAGGATCGTAACCTCTCTACCGAACTAAGTACTAGAATTCGCCGTCGACTCTTCGAGAGTCTAATATCTTATTAACAGCCTATAAGACGTTACCGTCGACGTTAATAGTAACGGGTAGAGTAGGTGGGTTAACCTGTCTAGGTAAAGGAATACCCGCGGCGGGTCGTAATAGGTTGACGTAGAATACCGGATAGATTTCCTCTAATTTAAAAGGTAATTCTAGCTTATACGAGTGAGAATTAACCACTTAGAGTACTCGGAATGGGCTAATAAACTTAGAGTCGAACTTTAGTATAGGGCGTATAGAAGTGAGATTTTTTATACTTAGTAACACCATGTCACTAACTCGGTACGCTGGCGTAGGAGCTCGAGTCTTGTTAGCGAACTGTTCTATCTTATCTCGAGCGGCTAATAGATTAGTACGTAGATGGCCTAGGATATCTTCTATTTTATAGATAAAGCTAGAGCCTTGTTTCGCGCTTAATTTAATAGGCCGAGAGGCTGTAGCTAGTACTAAAATAGGTGGTCCGAAGCTTATCCGAGGGTGGTAGCTATAGTTAGCGAAAAATGGTGATATACTAGTAGAACTATTAACTACGTTCCGTATAGAAAATTCCGCTATAGGCAGTAGTTCTACCCAATTTTCTTGTATAAAACTAACATACTGGCGAAGGAACTGATTAAGAGCCTTATTGACGATTTCGGTCTGCCCGTCCGTTTCTAGGTAATAAGTAGTAGAGAGTTAGACACTAATCTAAAGCTTAGTATAAACGGCTTTCTAAAACGTAGCTATAAACAGTAAGCCACGATCGGAGATAATAGAATCTAGCAGGCTATAGAGTTTCTAAATATAAAGAAACAGCCGCGCTAAGTCTTCGGCTGTTATAGTGCTATAATAAGAAAAGAAGTGACGATCCTTTATAAGTCTATTACAAACTACTATAATAGAATTAGCGCCGTCTACTTCTTTAAGCGGCCTAACGAAATCTATAGAGAGGTCCTTCTACCGCTAGGTTAGTATAGGTAAAGGTTTTAGGGCTCCTTAGTATTTAAGCTAAGACAGCTTATTCCGAGCACAATTCTCGCAGGCCTTATAAAACTGTTCGATATCCGAGGAGACACGAGGCTACTAGTAAAACCGAGAGACTAACTCGAGTAGCCTATTTTTCCTAGGGTGGCCACTTTCTACGGAATCATAAGCTCTTTGTAGGAGCCATACTCGGAGTTCTATATCGGGGACATAAAGGCGGTCCTAGAAATAAAGTCTATTATCTTTAATTATATATTTAGATAAGGAGACTTCCTTTAAGTAGGGCGTATAATCTTATTAATTAAGTTTAGTCTTAATTCGTCTCTAAAAGGGGTCTAACTCGGTTTCGGACTCGTCTACGCTATACCTGTCTTCGAAGAGTCTTATAACTTTATGATTATCTGTCTCGTTATTATTATCTAGTTTAGCGGGGGATAGGAGGAGTAGGTTCCGAGGTTTTAAAAGTGCTTGTTTTTGGTACTATAGGCGGGGATCGGTGCTGTCATTAGGAAGGTCCTAAGAACGTCGAGTAAGAGCGTCTGGCTTCTAGTGCTTCGCTCCTTTCCTAGGACTAATAACAAAGTTAAATTCCAAGAGAAACTCGCTCTAGCGGACCTGTTGTCGAGATAAGTCCTTTGTTGTTATAAAGTACTTTAGATTAGAGTAGTCGGTTATTACTATAATAGGATAAGCTGTACTATGTAATTTAGACTTCCAGCTTTTAAAGGTACGAACAATAGCTAACAATTCCTTATCGTAAATCTCGTAATTGTATTCCGCCGGGTTAAAGGTTTTAGACATAAATGCTATAGGATAAAGAACGCCGTCGTACTACTAGGACAAGACTACGGCTATAATATAATCCGAAGTATTACATTCTACGACGATCTCCTTCTTAGGTTTAAAATGGGCTAGAATAGGTACTAAAACAAAAGCGTCTTTTAAGGTCTAAAACGCTATATTATATACTTTATTCTAATCCTACTAGACACCTTAAACAGAGAGAAGATTAAGTAGTTTGACTATCTTACCGAATCTCTTAATAAAGCGCTAGTAAAAATTCGTAAAGCCGATAAAGGCTTAAAGGTCCTTAAGGTAAGTCGGAGTAGACTAATTAACAATAGCGGAGACTTTCTCGGGGTCTATTTATACGCCGTCTATAGTAATAATTATACCGAAGAACTTAACGCTAGTGACTTCGAATTCGCACTTCCTAATATCGTATTGTAGCCCTACTTCTTAAAGGGCAGCGAGGACCTGTTTTACGTAAGAGCGATAGGAGAGTAAATTATCTAAGAATATAAGAATATTATCTAGGTACGCGGTATAAAAGATATCTAGAAAGGGGCGTAAAACTTTATTAATCCGAGCTTAAAAGACTACAGGCGCGTTAGTCAGCCTAAAGGGTATAACGAGAGACTTAAATAAGCCGTAATAAGTGTTAAATACTATAAGCCACTCGTCACCCTTCTTAACTCAGATACGGTTAAAAGCCGCGATAACATCAAGTTTAGTAAAGTACTTAGCTCTACTCAAACGTTGTAGGGTTTCCTAGATCCGTAGAATAGGGTATCGGTTCTTAATAGAGAGGTCGTTAAGTCGTCGGTAGTCTATGTAAAACCGGAGGCCGCTACTAGGTTTCTTAATAAACAGGACAGGAGAAGCGGTAGGTAAAACACTAGTACAAATAAATCCCTTGTCGAGTTACTCTTTAAGGTATTTATAGAGTACTAAAAGTTCGTCGGCTAACATATTATATAGGGGTCTATAAGGGGGTTTTACTCCCTCTTTAAGTTCGATATAAATATCGTAATCCTAGTAAGGTAGTAAGGAATTAGTATCTATCTGGCTAAAAACAGGGAGGAATGGCTTTAAATATTCTAGTAGAAGCGGTTCTAGGTCGACAACCTTCTATAGGTAAAGGGCTTTCTAAATATCCTCTATACTAACTCGGGCGAGGTATATAGAAGCAGCGCGTTGTTTAATAAATCGAGTATTAGAGTCTGTAGGAACGTCCTTGTCCTTAACGTAGGTAAAAGGGGTTTGGTAAGAGCTTTCGCTTAAATATTAGTCTATAAACTTTAAGGTACGTTTGTAGCCTAATATACCGTCGTCTATTCGAGCTAAACAAAGACGAGCGTCAACGTCTTTAAGTTTAGGTTCGTAGCCTAAGACTTTAAGACGCTAATCGATTTTATAAATCGAGAGGCTAAAAACTTTAGAATCGTCTATCTTTATAAGAGTCTAAAATACGGTAGCACCAGCTCGACGAGGGACATGAGCATGTGAGTCCCGTGTAGGTACAACTAACTTAGTTAAGCCTTTAGGGAGGTAGGATTTAGTATAAAAGGTTAATATAAAAGTAATCTTATTAGCTTTCTAATCTACTACTAGATTATGTTTCAAAAGCTAGGGTTTACCAAAAATAACCTTATAAGAGGCTAATTTAGTAATATAGAATCGTTAATCTCGGTCGACATACTTGCCGACTTAAAGGTCTAGGACAGCGACGTAAGTAATATCCCCAGTAGACGAGGGGGTACTATTAACAGTTCGTAATCGGCGGGGTCGGGAGAGGGGGTATAATAAGAATCCTTGTTTTTACGTAAAATTAGAATTAATAAAATATTCAGTAGAAGCGCCAGAGTTAAGTAGAGAGTATATAGATAAAGTTAGGTTCTTATTCTTATCTAATAACCTATATAGAATCTCTATTACATTTTTCTATCTTTCCTCTAGTAACGATAATACTAAGTTTATCTTCTTCTTCGTTCGTCGTCTCTAGGGGCGACTATCGCCGGAGACTAGGCTTTTCCCTCGTTTAACTTCTTCTCTTCCTCCTTCTTCTTATCTTCTTTTACTTTTAAAGCTAGGTAGGCGGTCTTAGTATACTTGTCGCTAGAATAGTAGAAGTATAAATTGTTCTTAAGCTAGAACTCTCGGCGAGCGTCGCGTTCGTCCTAAGTACGCGGAATTCGTCTCTCGTCAACAAACTTCTAAGTCTAAATAGGCTTAGCGGTACTAATCTTAGTAGCGTCGATTCATATAGGGTCACCGTTAGTAGCGGCAGCGGCAGCGGCGGGAATAGACCGAGTAGATTATAGGACTACTATAACAGCAGCACCTTTCTTAGTGTAACCGGGTCCTAAAGCGGCTAAGTAGGTGTTGTAAGTATTCTTAACTAACTTAATTATATCGTCTAGCTCGATAGCTTCTAAATAACCGCCTCCGCTTAAAACTTGACGGTGTACTTCGGGGTGAAGGGCGGCCTTTAAAATGCCTATCGTAGTAAATCCTTCCGCCTAAGCTTCTAATACTAAACTAACCTACTTAAGTAAGAATTCGATAGTGTTACGCTGTCCTTGTTTCTCGTTTAAGAGTAGCTTTATCGTAGTATCTCGGCTAAACTTATTACCTTAAGTAGATGTTAAATACTTAAACATCTACGAGACAGAACTTATAGGTGCCTTAAAAGCGGTATTAGGAGTAAGGTATCTATCGAAGTGTCGGCGTACGTTTCCTTCTAAGTAACCGAGTATATATTTTATACGCTCGAGTTTAGAGGACCACTAATCAGCATTTATGCTAAGCTTAATCTTAACATCTTAAAGAAAGCTTCGTAGATCGTAAGGCTTGTGTCGGTCTTTGCCACCGAAAGGGAGAGGGTCTCGGTAGCGCTTCGAGGAACCACCACCACCACTAGTATAACCACCTATATTTAACTTCTAGATGTAAAGCTAGAGAGCGGCGACGTCATTTTGTAGGCTTGTGAGGGCGGCCGGGGGGCTGGTAGTAGAGAGCAGTTGGTTGTTTTAGTAATTCCTAATTTAGTCTTAAAGACCTGTAACCTAGTTCTAAAGATACGTAACCTAATCGGTCTAATCGATACGCGACTGAAGTTGGCTTTAAAGGCCTATAATCTAGTTCTAAAGACTCGTAATTTCGTTCTAAAGACTTGTAACCTAATCGGTCTAATCGGTATACGATTAAAGTTAGCTTTAAAGGCCCGTAACTTAATCTTAGAGGTCCGCGGTTTAATTAGCTTAGTTAATAAATCTCTAGATCTATGCCTAAAGTATACTAACCTCATCGAGGTAAAGTTAGTACTAGACATTAAGATTCTAAGCGTCAGTTTATAATTGTCGAAGGTCAGTTTACGATTGTCGAAGGGAGGTAGTAAGGTCGGCAACTACTTAAATAAACTAATCGTTATTAAAGTTGTAAAGTGTGACGAGGTCGGAATACTTAGAAGCCGAAGCTAATAGAGCACCGAACTCGTCGTAAGTTGTATTCGGAGGAATAGATATAGCGAGTACGACGACTAGGTTAGGTCGAACTCGATTCGGAAGAAGGCGATTAATATGTTAGGGAATCACTAGAAGCGTATAAAAGACTACTCTAGAATAAGGTTAAGATTGATCGCGAGCCTTCTAAGAAAGTCCTAGAGCTAGCTAATATTTATAGTCTACAACAAAGAATCCACGCTATACCCGATTAGGCTAATTGGGGAAGCTCTATCTAAAACAACATTTAAAACAACATTCACTAAGCGAGTCAACAAACCTACACGTGACCACATTCCCTCCACAAACCTATACGTAACCACATTCAATCCATAACCCAAATCCACCACACGTGACTACATTCACCTAAGCTTCGTACCCTCACACACCCCCCCCCTTTCCTAACTGTAAATAAACAGTCTTACAGTTATACACCTTGTCACGTAGAACAAACAGAGGTAAATTATATAGGTCTGAGATGTAGTAAAATAATAAACTAAGGAGTCTAGAACTCGTAGCTAACTAACTAAGTATAAGTACGTATAGTATGTGGGCGCTATGACCATACTAGAAACACGTGCTTATACTTCCAAAGTACGAGTGAATACTAAGTAGTCAAGTGAATACTAAATATCCGTAACACACCTTAAATTTCCGAACGCTCGCTAAGCGAGCGTCTAGGGTAGACTAGACCTAGACTATAGACTCGTAAATAACATTATTATTTAAAGTATAATTAACTTAGTGTTTTTTATAAAATAACTTATTAAAAGGTAGTCTATTACGGTTGGTGTAAAAGCGGGTGAACCAATATACTTCTATTTACAGAGTATAATAATCGATTAAGCAGCTAACTAAGGATAGGCGAGCTCGGGTGGTTAAGTACTCGAGCTCGCTATCACATGACTATGAAAACATGTGACTCAGGCTAGCGAGGCTAGCTAAGGATGAAGCGTTCAAGGACTTAAGTACTCGAACGCTTATATCATGTGACTAAGGGAAAAACACCATGGAATATATTCTAACAATTACTTTATTAAAAAAAAATAACACTTATATATAGAAATATAAGCTAATATTTTATATACTAGCCCTATACCTTAATATAGGCTTTAACCCTATCTAGTATACTTCGCTAGAGGGACTCGAAGTAGGATTTAGAAATATCCGCCTAGTACTCCTTTAGTCTATTCTCTATCTCTTTAATATCGGATTCTTACTTGTCTTAAAGGTAAGGATACCTCTAAAGGAGTATTTTTTTAAGTATAAACTAGATGTTTTAATCGGATTTAGATTAGGCGAATAGGGGGGCTATTTAAGGATATTCATACCCTTATTTTCGAACTATTCGAGTACTACGCGTAAAGTATAAATCTTTATATTATCCTATATAAATATATACTACTCGTTATCTAAGTCCTCGTAGTCAAGAGCTAATTATACCTCTAAAGCTTAAATATAGGACTAACTACTATACCTATACTTCTATGTCTCAAAGTCCCTATCTAATATATATAAATCGAAGCGTCCACCGGCCCAAAAGCACCCCTAGACAATAATCCTTAATTACTTACTACAGGCTTAGGTCTAAATCTTGTCGGAATCCTACTTCTAGACTAGCGTTCTAAAGTACTATTCCTATACTTTACCCCTACCTCGCTCTACCGAATCCTCGTCACTCTATATAATATATCTCTAGTCCTCGAGGGTTTAATAGCGTCTAGCTTTATACTATACGTACCTAACCCTAGCTATCTTCTTTAAGATAAACGAGCGCCTCTTATAGCGCTATTTAGATAAGTTATAGAGCTTTAAAAGCCGGCGTAGTATAGCTTAGTACATATCTATAGGTATATTAGTTTATACTTACTAGTAGGTAGCCTTTAGATACTCGCGTATATATCGAATAATATTCTATTCCTTAATATAGCTATAAGTCTTAGGACAGCCTTTAGAAGGTAGGTCCTTCTACTTAGTAGCTATACAGTCGGTGTTACAAGTGTCCTAAACCATCGACTTACTAAATCTAAGGTCTTTAGCGATTTTACTATAGCTAGTACCTACTTTACGTACACCTAGAATCTAGTTTCGCTCGATATCTAATAGATTTTCGGGCCTCCTTCAAGGAGCGTTTACTAGGGTTTTACGAGGCATTGTATCGTAGATTTACAGGGGGGTGGGAGTGGGTTTATATGTTCGCGTAATCTACTAATTTAGGCGAGTGTCTGGAAATTTACGCTGCATGACTGTATTGTAACGAATACTCAAACTGGCTAACTAAACTTGGCTGGGTGTTCGCTGGTTGGTATGCTATGATAAGAAGAAGACTATCGGGTTGTTCACTTGGAAGTGAACTCGTTACTTGTATCAAAGATGTCAAACAAATATGATAAGATTGATAACTAAGTTGAGCACGAAGCTCCTATCTAATGGCAGACGTGCCAGTCTTATATAGAACCTTCGTCCTCATTGGATCAGTTGGATCAGTTGGATCAGCTACTGATCCTACTGATCTTCATGATCCATGTCACGTGATTTCCTAACCAATGAAAATCCTTGGGTCGCTTAACTACCCTAAGCGATCCCTTTTTTACTATAAGAAACCTGGATGTGTCTGTCGAGGGTTGCGCCTCTTATTATGACAAGTATCACGTGAATACGTGATTCGTGACATGTATATCAATAACCAGATAATCAAGAGTAAGTATTACAAAAGCATACGATATCTACGAGGGTAGAGGGGGTACACATCACATCACATCACATCACATCACAGCAGGGGAGCGACTATATACATAAACACCAGGCTAACAGCGAGGGTGTCTGGCTGACTGGCTGACTAATAAGCACTCCATAGTAAAGTAAACAGTAGTACAGTAGCAAGTAAAGTAAAGTAAAGTACTTACTTAAATATGTACTCGTACGTGAGGATAGATTAATGATTAAGGAATGACGGGAATGACTAGTGGCGATATCGAATATCCGTCCAAGTCCAAGTCTAAGTCCCGTTCCGTACTTTCGGATGTATTAGGCGTAGTAAGATAATAAGAGGCAATCAATCACACCCATTTATTTAGATTTCATATCATATCACACATACTCAGAACACCAAACCACACACACACACACACACACATCAAGAGATCCAAGGAAAATGAAAAAAGAGACCCATGTAAAAGAGCTTCGAAAACACATTGCAACTAAAAAGGCGCCCCAACACAAAAAGAAAAATAGTTCCATCAAAAAAAAACACAAAACAAAAAACACCCACCACCAATGTAGTACCCTAAGCACCAAGCAAGTCCCCCCACCAAAAGTAAGTTCAATCCCACGCAAAATCCAAAAAAGGGTACTAGAGTAGTAATGTGTGTAGTTAAAAAAGAATCTCGAAAAACAAAGAACTTGTTACAAACCCCCCTCCCTTATGTTCCCAACCCAGCATATGCACACAATCCACTTAACACCTCTTTTAATCTCGGTTGAACAATCCCGAGTGCTCTTAATACATTTTCCCTCGTTGGGAACCCCACACCTGTCAATCCTACGCCTGGTGTCTTATCCTCCGGATCTCGACTCTTTTCCGTCAGGCGCCGTAGAACCGCCAATCCTCCTATCGCTATCCTATATAGAGAGTCATCCTCCACAACTTTAGGTATTGGTGGTTGGCCTCTCACCGGGGGTTGTGGAGGTTGTGGTGGTTGCGACGCTTCCAAGCATACCGATAATACCAGACGGGAAAGGTTAGGCGCGAACCCATCATCCGAAGTCAACCATGATTTGGCGAGACCAGACTCATATCCAGGCGCAAGATTTGACAATATCTCCGCGGCCAGCATACCCTGCATCAGCAATGCTCTTCGATGTTCCGTCGTAGGTATTGAATTTCCCCGCTTTCCGTCTTGCCTGTCATCTGGTATGGCTGAAATGGCAAGGCCAAAAGTCCGAGTAAGGAGATCGTAAGGTGGCGTAGATGTAGAGTCCGAGGAAAATATGATTTTGTAAAATGTCCGATTTGGTTCATCACGAGCTAGTAATTTCGCCAAACTATCAACTGCAGGTGGAAGATACCGGTGCATGGAGGGATCATATGGTGAGAATGTGACCTTGTCGGAATTATTCGGAGGCGGACATGGTGCGAAGGCAAGGAGGAAGTGGAGAAGACAAAGCGCTTGCTCCCGCCCTGGGAGTTCGATTGCCTGGGCCAAGTTGGAGAGGAAGATGATGACATCTTTCATGAAATCCAAGGTATTTTGATTCGTTCTTAGAAGCATGTTCCGTGTTCCAAGGTATCTAATAACGACACACAAAAACTTGATGACCATTTCGTCAGCGAGGAGTGGGTGATTCATTTCGTAAAAGGAGAGATTTCTCATTATCGTGGTTATGCATATTAATTTGTCGACCGCTCGATCGAGTTCGTATTCTTTCGAATGGAAAGGTTGTATGTCTTGGAGCACTTCTTGCTCAACTCGACATCCTCGTACAACATCATCATATGAACTGATGAGCATGACATCTGACACTTCTGCTGAGTTATCCGCGAGTAGGTCAATATGCCCTTCAGCACAGTCTATTAACGTCTCCACCAAGTCTTCACATTCCCTCAGGTTCATTTGCAGTCTGGGGTCTACTGATAGTGAAACCAGAATATCCAAGGCTAATCGTACCTCAGCATGAATGCCAGATTGCAAACTCATGGTTAGAGCATGGACATCAATAACACCCATTTCATCAATCCTTGGAACATCTGGTTTGAGTTGGATCAATTCCGTACCAAGCTTGTTCGAGGACACAAGGTCAACACCACCAAATGTGAGGAGCTGTCGAAATCTAGGCACCAGTTCAGGTCCAAGATTAAATTCTTGTGGCTCTTCTACAGCACGGATATCTATCTGTGGTGACTGCAAGGAGAGGCTTCCTGTTTTGATAGCGGAAACAGGTGATGGCATCGTGAAAGATGTACCATTCATTGGTGGTGTGGATTCGACCGTTCTTGAAAGACTATTTCGCGCATGGCTCTGAGGTCCCAGTGCCCTTGGCCCAGGCTGGGGAGTTTGAAATCCGTTCACGGAAGGCTGTTGAGCATGATGCATCTGTTTGACAGGAGTGGTTTGCATATGCTGTTGCTGAAGATGTTGTTGTTGTTGCAACATCTGCTGCTGTTGCATGAAATGCTGCGACTGCTGCATCGCGGCGGCTTGTGGATTCATTTGCTTCGTAGGTGACATTTGGGGACCAGGCCCTGCGTTGGGGGGTTGGGACATCATGCGTTGTCGTGCCATAGCTTCTTCAAACATGAGCAAATTCCTCTCATAATGCATTTTAAGTTGTTGCCCAGCACTTTGAGCTTGCATTAGGTGGAACCCAAGTTGTTGGGCGATTTGCGGCCACGCATTGGTAGCTGTCGTCTTTTTATATCCCCCAAATTTTGCCACAGACCGGAGTAAGGTGATCAACGGTATAGGTCGATCTCCAACCAAGGGATTCATATCTAATGGTTGACCTCGTTGCTGCATGAAGGATACCAGACTTTTCATAAATTGTTCTGGATTGGTCCCAGGTTGTGGTTGTGGGGGTTGCTGAGGCCGCATACCAGGATGGAGTTGCCCATTTGGCCCTTGCATCTGTGCTCTAGCCATTGGATTCATACCAGGTGGCATATTACCTCTTTGAGCGGCCATCATGCTTTGTTGCTGTAATTGCCGTTGAACCTGCATCTGATACAACATCTTCTGTTGCTCTATGCTCTGCGGTCTTTGCTGGGCTTGTTGTGGTGGTTGCGGAGGTTGCTGCCCGTACATTTGAGGATTCGGCATATGAGGTTGTTGCATATGGGGTGTGGGTGTTGTATTTTGAGGAGGAGCTGATGACCGCCCAGGAGGTGGTGTGAAGTTGGGATTGAAGCCTGGCGCAAAGATGGCATTTGGCTGTCCATAGGGGTTGCCATTTTGTGGTGTATCTACTCTACTTCCGCCATGTTCTGACTGAGAGGGAGAAGCCTGTGAGAATTGTTGAGCAGCAGGAGAAAATGGATGAGGAGAGGCCGTCGAAACTCGTTGCGGTACGCCGCCAGGACGTAGCTGGTTCCCCATTATGGGCGACGGACTCGCGTTGGCAGAGCCATTCTGCAGATGGGAATACGGCGCCCCTTGAGGCGCGTGTTGTTGTGATGCGCTGGTTGGGAAGGAGTTTGGATAGGGACTCTGCTGAGGGGTTTGAGAACGAGAGTTGGGCAGCATAACAGGCGTTTGACGTGGTGATGCTCCCATGCTCTCTTCTCGTGGCCTAGGTCTTTTGGAGGGTATTACGGGATTGGTTTGATATACAGGTTGATTGAAAGACGGCGAGCCATTGCGCATACCACCATTTTGCATGCGTTGCTGGAACTGTTGATTTTGGAATTGGGCGTTGGGATCGAAAGAGGAAGGGTTGTTCAAGAAGGCAGACGGGTCCAGCATGGCGGAGGACGGGTTGGAGTCGAGTGGGTTGAAGCCCGCGCCATGGTGACTCTGAACGGCGGCGTCATTCATCCAACTCATGTCTATAAAGAGCCCATCTGCGAGGCAGGAGCGAGGTTAGCGATTGTGTATAAGGGCCCAGGCCAGCAGAGCCTCCATAGAGCCAGTCGCAGATGCGACAGAGATGAGAAGTCGCGACTCGGAGCGGGTCGCGATGGAAATCGAGACGCGGTTCGACGAGTAGACCACGGGGGCGGAGACGACAAAGGGGACACCCAATGCCTTCACGACCACTCGAGGACACTTTCAGTGCTCTGCTGGTCGCGCGAAGGCTCCGATCGGATGTCACGAGACGGCTTTGAGGTGGGAGATGGATGGAGGAATGGAGGAGGGTCTTACCTAACTCTGTGCTGGCTGTTGATTTCCTACTTGCGCTGAGTTTCGCTTGTTGGAGCGATTTATTGGTTCCGCGCTAAGGATCGGGTGGAGCCTATAAATAACGGGCGTGCCTTGGCAAGGACCGCCGGGAGGGCAGGAATTATCGATAAGGGACGAAGCCGAGGGGACCGACGCTGTCAAACATTGCTTGTCAGTAAATGCGATCGGGGCCTGATTGGCACCTTGATTTTTGGGCTGGGTGGTGAAGGGAGAGAGGCCTGGAGAGGAGAATTGCGAGTTGTGGTGATGGAGGTCACGTTTTTGGTGCAAAGCAGGTGACTTTCGGAAGTGGCCGTAAGATGTGGTCATGTGGGTGAAGAGTAGCAGCTGGAGCTGGAGCAGATGGGAGAGACTCGAGGGCGAGGGCGGGTGGTTGAGAGTGAATGGAGGGTACGATGGCGATGGGAGAGGGCAGGGCATACCTATTAGTTCACAGCTTCACTTTTCTACCGACTACAGCAGTTGACTACAGTGCTGTAGGTACTGTACTGTGCTCACAACTGGCCGATGTTGATGCCGATGGGGTCCCTAATGGACGGTGAGGGGAAGTGCGGTGCGGGTGCGGGTGGGCGTGGCAGGGTGCGATGCTCAGGCTGGATCAAATTGCCTTCAAACGAGACGACCACGTTGTCACACTTGGGAATAAATGCCAGGTGCGGTGCAGTGCGGCGCAAGGAGTGACCAGACGACAGGCCGATCGGGCAGAAGCAGGCAAGGCAGTCAGGGCAGGCAGGCAGACAGACAGACAGGCACTCGGGCAGGTAGGCAGGACTGACGAGTACCGACGAGTACCAGTCGCAGTTAGGCCGTGGCAGCAGTGGATATGGTACTCCGTAGACAACAGGCAGATAACGTCTAATAGAAATCGGGTCGTAGGGGATTCCGGCGAACTGGCGAACGAGCGGAAGAGAAGAGTGAGGGGGTGCGTGGTGGGTTGGTCCGGGTGGATGGGGGGGGTGGAGGATGGTGGTGCTGGCGGGCGCTGGTGCTGGTGCTGGTGCTGGTGCTGTGTGATGAGCTTGTTTGTAACTGAGCTGATCTTGGTGAACTCGGGGGGCTGTCTTCAGTGTACTAGCACGGAGTACAGGATACTTCTGTAGGCAGGAGGGGGAGAGAAAAAAGGCAATCTGGTAGGGTAGATCAGACAGTTTGCAGTGCGTGATTTGGCCCCGATTTGAAAAGCAAAAAAAAAAATCCCCAGCGCTTCGTAGCAACCGGGAAGCGATGGAGTGATCGGACCCAATGAATCGGACCCACCCGCCAACCCATCAGCGTCCAGTGCTTCATCCTTAAGTTCCCCCAGGTAAGGGTTTCCCTCTCAGCGTTGCAATCCGTGGGAATCTGTGTTCAGTGTTCTCCAGGGCGATGTTGACGAGGTTCGTCTGAAGCTGTCGAGTGCAAGTTCTGCGTCTGTAGATAGTGAGGCCATCGAAAGGCTATTAATTGGGCTAGCAAATGCCACTCGTGGGGAGAGTGGTCCATCTCCATCCAGTGCCCACCTCGCTGCTTTACTCGCCCTGTGGAAGGCATTGTAATCGGAGTCTGTCTGTCTGGGCAGAGAGAACGACGCAACTCTGCGACACTGATCATGCTGCTGCCCAGCAGGAGAATTGGGGATAGTCTTCGAGACACCCTCACTTGAGGAGACGGGAGTGAGAAAAGGTGATTGCTGGTCCCAAAGTACCGTCATACGGGAAGTTCGTCTGTTTGAAGTCTTCTCGGTTGGTACAGCGGCGATGGAAAAAAAAATATAAGAGAATGCAGAATTCGGAAACGCAGGAGAATCCGTCAGTATTTAATAGAAAACGGAAATGGCATGACGGCCTCATGAGAGGAGGACTCGGAGCAGCAGGAAAAAGAGGGAGCATGGAAGAACAAATGAACTCGGGGGGAGGGGAGGGGGAGGGGGGAGGGGCGTCTTTTAAGAGAATGCCGAGCGAGCGAGAGCAGATGGCAGATGGCAGATGGCTTTAAGGTCACAACCTAACCTGACAGCAGCACGGAGACGGATAAGCATCAACGTCGTCTTAGGCCAGACCAATACAAGCTTTGCGAGTAGACGATGACGATTTCCTCAAGCATTGACTGCGGCCGAGATGCAGTTGCCAGTTGCCAGTTGCCAGTGAGTTGACAATAAATCCCACAGTTACTGAGTTCCAGGTTAGTTATTGGAGGTTACTGGGAATTATCATCCCACGTTTCTCCTCCCTCCTCCCCAACAGGCCAGGCGATCTCTTCAACTGGACGACTCACAGCTCAGCCCAACGAGAAGCAGAGAAGCAGCCTCGGAGTTTGTAGAGGCCCTTGAGGCCCTTGAGGCCCCCAACGAGGATGAAGCAGCAGCAGTAGCAGCTAACCCATGACAAACGACGATCCTGAATGGAAAGGGAAAGGGAAACAAAACGTTCATAATAATCAATCAATGGTACCAACAGCCAGCCAATAACCAATCACCAACAGACTAGCCCAAAGCCTAACTAGCTCAACTAGATTTGGACTAGTCGGTTTAATTTCCAATCTAGCTAGAGTGATTTAGTGACTAGTCCCATTCCTGCTCCATTTCAAGTAACACAGACCAGCGCATGCCTGCTCTGGTTGCAGCACATCATTCACATCCCATCCATCCCCATCCCATCCACCTGGGAGATCTTTACAAGACTCCAATTTTGCCCACAACCTTATTTCATGATGAGATGACTCCACGACTAGATATTGGAGATATTCTCCAACTTCTCAAGTTAGAGATGCTCCATTTCAAGATGTCTGGAATGGGAATGATCAAGGTCCTAACAAGGTGGTTGAAAGAAAAGAGAAACTCTTTATGGTCGTCCATGTTTGTTCCTAATCCAGCCCCCAGCTGTCAAGCATCCAATCCAGATTAACCGCTAAGAACCCAGGAGCTCATCCGATCCGATCCACACACACCTCATCATGGAAACTCCCGTACAGTACACCCACCACTAGCACACAACAATAACAACCCCCAACACGGTCTTCCACACAATCCTACCAGTCACAAGAATACGCAGGAACCGCATCTACGGAACTATCGACTTCCATCCCCTACTCAACTTCCTGGGGAAATGAATCACCCCCAATGGAATTTTCTAGGGTTACATACGGATATAGCAGGTAACAATAGGGTAATGATTATCTTGCCGCGTCTGTTCACGCTTCTGTTCACGCTTCACGCCAGTTCCAGTTCGTCCTGCGGTACTTGCACCTTGCACCTTGCACCTGCGACACGCGAGAGGGCGTTACAACAAAGACCAGGATGTGCCACTGGCATCACGCAGGCGAGTGCACTGCATCAACCATAGACAAGGGGGGGGTCATTATTGGCGAATCCTTGCATGAAGAGACGGGACAATGCAATAAAATCAATCAATCGCAGGTGCTGGATTGAATAAAAAGATTTCCCGACGATACGATACGGAGGGATGCATATGATTGAATGCATTGTCCTCGTAAATTGCCACAGGCTCACAGCAGTTTCTGGATAAATGGAATGGGGGTGGGAGATCTCGTTGGGGATTGGATGGGGATCAGGTTTTTTGTTTGTTTGTGTGGTTCCTGTTCTGTTCTTTTTGAATATTGGATTTTCCGTTTGCCTTGCTGGCTGCATCTGCATGGCCCAGGATTTTTCTCTTTCCTCTTTCCAGTATCTTTTCCTTTCTGTCAAGTTTGCAAGGAAGAGATTCAATTAAACAAGGGGACTGGACAGGACAAAAAGTTTTATTTTTCCCTGTCTCATCTCATCTCATCCTATCCTCCTATCCTCCTACTCGAGTATCCTTCCCCTTCTTCCCCTTCTTTTACTACCATCACCATCGAATCCCTGACGCCACTATCCTCAACAACCGGATTGAGTCTCCCTCTCCCTCGGAGACTCAACCTCCATCAGTCTTGCTATTTCCGATCTTGTCTCAATTTAGGGGATTTGATTTGATCTGATAGCTGATGGCTAGGTAAAAACGTGGTTAGCATGTTGATTGGTTGCAGGTAGGTAGGTATGAATAAATAAATATGGGAGGGAGTCTGTAGATGTGTATACGAGGAGACGAGTATCATGCGTATACGCGTATACGAGGATTATCTTCTTCCCCCCTCCCCTCCTTAAATCGCTACGCCTTCTTATCTCCCTACTCGTACACCTCCCTACACCTCCCAACCCCTAAATTCTCTACAATCCTCCCCAGGACCCAATACCCCGTCCCTTTCTCTTCTACACTCTACCATCTACCATCCACCCCATCCACCATCTCCTCATAAATCCATACCATACCATACCATACTAACTCTCCTCAACAGTAAGGACCAAAGTAGTAGTAGTAATGGGGGTGGGGGTATTTTAACCTTCCTTGGCCACAGTGCCACACCAAACACACCACACAAAAGCCCCCTAGATCTGCCTTGCCCTGCCATTTTCTATTTTCTATTTTCTACCGAGTACCTCTTTCAGAGTACGTCAGGTCTCGGAGTAGGTAAAAAGGAGGAGTAGGTAAAAAGGAGGAAAGAGTGGGTTTTATAGAGTGAGTTGGGAGTGAGTCGGGAGTGAGTGAGTTGGGAGTGGGTCGGGGCGAAACCACTTTAGATCTTACCTACTCGAGAGTTTGTACGGTATAGTATAGTAGGGTATGGTATAGTATAGTACTGTATAGTATGGTATTGTATAGTGTAGTATGTATACATAAGTAGATAGTTAACTTAACTTACGACAATCGGTTGTAACAATCAACTACACATCATCATTAGAATTAGTGGAGTCGCGGATGGACAAAGAGGTTTTGAAAGTATTTTGTTTTGTTTGGGGATTTATGTATTCTTTCCTTTTAACTTTCTTTCTCATTTCTTTTCTTTTCTAGGGGGGTGGGGGGGATACGGAAATACGGAAATACGTTCCGGAAATACGAAAATAGAAAATATATTTCTTTACCATTGTTTCTAGGACTTTGTTCCTAGTTGTTGCAGGATTCTAGGCGAAGGAACCGATCTCCCCACTAAGATTACAGTTAAAACGTAATGTGATTACATGCTTATATAAATCTGGCATTTTAAACTAGGGCTTAGGGTGCCGTATGTATTGTCCTTGATAAGAAGATGAGATTGAATAATAAATAGCTGATATCTGATAGATGATGTTACTAGTACCAATGTACAGTACATCCAAGTCTCGGCTCACGCGCCCACTTGATGCCCTCGGTAATAGGTAATAGGTAACGTATACGGTGGTCTCCTAACAGACTACGTAATCAAGAAGCGCTCCAAGAAACGCAGGCAAGCGTGAGAAGCGGGCAAGAGAGAAGACTGATGAGGCTGCCGCAGCTAAGAAATAAAGGGCTTGGTTTTCTCTGGGGTCTCTTGTTTTCGCGTCGATTTTGCTGGTTAGGTTAGGGTGAAGGTTACATTGGCTGGCATCTTACTGGCTTGCTTAGATGTACTTTCATGAATGCAAACGGTCTATACACAACTCCCTTTTTTGGGACATCCATTCAATGGAACTGTGAGTGATGGAAAGCTGAGTGAGGGACCGGATCTGGGGTGGAAAAAAAATACTCCCGCATTAAGGTAAGCTGTAATTGGAGTAGACTTCCTACTCCACATACGCTATAAAAAACCCTTGCGTGAACCCACCAAAAATTTGAATATAAAAGAGTTGCAGATTAATACTATTGGGTGGATGAGGTGGATTATCTTACTTGGTGTTGAGAAGCTTGCCTTGTCCTAATGACCATCTTAGTACTATTCTCGTAACTTGGAGAAAGCAGATAATAAAAGAGATCTTTGAAAACCTTCGTAAGCTCTTTTTTCTTCCTATCCTATATTTAGTTCGATTGTTAATTGCTAATACCATGAATAGATTGGGGTAGATGTTCGCGACCTTGCCCCTATCTATTCTGTTGTTACCATCTCCCCTACCTGCCTACCCCCCTTACCCTCTCCCAACTCTAGGTAAGTACGCGTAGTAATGAGTAGACAAATCCAGGTTCCACGTCGTCCACTAGCGCATCAGGAGGGACAAAGTTATCTAAACGACTTGCCCCGACTTCAGACGTACTGTCACTTGTGACATGAATATTTCTGACCTTCTCGGCCGAGACGTAACCTCTCCCCTGCTGGATCCAAAAGGCTATAAGTCCTCTAAGGAGAGTTATAATATAATCTATAGAATAATTTCCGAGTTTCTATATCGTCTATAAAAGAGGTATCTAAAGCTATAATAAGTAGGTTCGTTCTAAGTTTAGTAGAGTATTTAATAGTAAGAAAACAGGTCTTAAACAGATAATAAATATACTATTTAGCTCATTAAATATACTCCTTTAAAGGGTTAGTTAAGAACCTAGAAAGAAGTAAAGCCGTATATACAACGTCTACTCTAATTATTATCGTAGTATAAAGGATTAAGCCGACAAGTTATTAAAAGACCTTAAGCCCCTTGATCATCCCAAGAAATGTTTATTTCTTAATAAGCTTTCGCTAGGTACGAAAATCTATCCTCTGACCCGCTGTGAGAAATGGAATACTGACTTATGCCAACAAGATGTACGAAACAGAATTTACCGGATGCTACTAAGAAGACCAGTAGGTATTGATCCATTCTCTGGCCGGGGAAAAACACGAGGAACGCAATTAAAGCGTGGTGAGAAGGCCGATAGATGGGGTTATATTTGGAAGAAGCGCCCTTTGAGCCCGGGAAACGAGGAACGTACATATACATAACCATAACCACCAAGCTTCTTGTCCACCTTCGACATTTGACCTTTGACCTTCCAGCTGACCTTGACCATCTATCTCCCTAGGTAAATATCCTCGGTGAAGTTAGTAGTTGGTAATACGAAATGCAATATATAAAACACCGTCATACAACTTTTTGTTCAACGCATTTAATCTATGAATATTTAATTGACCTAACCATGCGTCTAGTGTACAGTGTTATAGAGCTGCGTCCATGATACAATTATAAGCCTCTCTCGAAGCGTCGTCCTATTCAAATGGACACGTTGTGTTTAGTACCACTCTCCACCAAGCCATCTGTTGAGGAAGTCACCTCTCCCATTCACCTTGGAGCTCCCAGCGCATATTCATACCGAAGATTACCCAACACAGCTCAACTAGGTATCTCTTCACTTTACATTGACAAATAAGCGTTTTTCCTCTCAGCAATCAGATCGTGTAAATCATCAGCCCAAGTGGCTCAATGGAGAATGTGTCATCTGGTAATGCGAGATAAACCAACCTTCTACGGAAGCAGAGTTCGTCCGAGCATACTATAAGCTGTGCTTGTTTTTTTGCATTTTTTAATCTGGAGTAAATTCTTTTTTCGGATTCTTTTGGGATATTCCTCCTACCAATTGACCATCTCCGTCGCCTCAATTGGAAGATTCTGTATAATCGGTGTTGTGCGACCGCTGCGACTCGGCTCCCCCACGGTACTTTGATCGCATCGTGATGTTGGAAAGAGCCAAAGGGAGGGATTGTGTTTTGTGATTGTTACTGGGATGATTAATAATCTAGCCCATGGAGTCTAGATGTTCGTGTTCGAGTACTTGAGCTCGAGATTCTGCAAGTTTAGGTAGGTGGCTGCATTGATAACAAGCGTATTATGGAATTTTATGTGGTATCCTTAATTGAAAAGGGGTTCCCCGAGGGTTGTCTTGACGGACATCTCTCCTGTCACTCCTTCGACAACCCAAAAGTCGCATTGTTACCCTTCTCAATCTCTTCCCTGGACCGGGCCTTCTTTTCTAAAGAAATCATGGTAAACACCGGATCTAGCCGTGAGGCTCAACACCTATGTGTGTTGGTCCACGGGTGAGTAGTACTCCTCCGGTTACAGCTTGTATTTTGCCACGATCCTGTGCTGACAATGGATGGCAAAGATTATGGGGAAACCCAAACCACCTCGAGCAGATGGCACTGTCTCTGCGAGAGAAATATCCCGAAGAATCCCTTCATATTCTCGTGGCAAAACGTAATAGTGGCAGTTTTACGTACGATGGTATTGAGCCAAGGTTTAGGGGTCATGGGTTCATGGTTTACTTTTTGTGTTTTTTAGTGTGTTTTGCAGTTATTTTGTTTTTACCTAAAGAATACACTTCTGGTGCCGACATCATCATGGCCGATCTATACCCCATCGCAGTCAACACCTCCTGGTCTACACAATACAACACGCTATGCAACACCACATACGGCTGTTGCGGTTGCGATGACTGCAAAGGAAGCTTTGAGGATGTTTCGGAGAGACTTGACTTGTATAAAATATAAAATATATTTCTTTAAAAAAAAAAAAGATCTTTGGAAAGAGATAGATGCTTGGATGGGAATCAATCAATCAATCAATCAATTCAACTATTCAACTAGGTACTAATTACACGTCTTAATTACCTAGGTAGGTAGGGTATTTTTAGGACGCGAAGGGCAGGAAATGAAGTGAGGTGAAGTGAAGTAAAGTGAAAGTTATCGTCGACCGGTATACCGTGTCAAAACTGAAATTCTATTTCGCATACATTTATCTGTATATTCATACATTCATATACATTCATGAAGTCTTTAATCCACATCATCCAAGTCTCACTACTTATGGTAGGAATACGGAATAGAGTTGTTTGTGTGTGTGTGTGTGTGTGTGTGTTGAGGGGCAACTTGAGATACAGAAATAGAAAAAATATTAACCAGTACGGAATACCTAACCCGTTTTTCTAATCCCAATACTAACACTAGTACTAATAATTTCCCCTTCTCTACTACAGAACGAACGGTTTTAATCGAATATCTACGGAACGGACTTGGGCGGATATCGCCACTAGTCCTTATTCCTTAATAATTAATAATTAATAATTAATTATTAATTATTACTTGTTACTGTAATATAAGTAAGATATTACTTGTTACTTACTACTGTAATATAGAGTCCTTATCGGCTCTGCCACCCGAGCTGTCAGTCTAGCGCCTATATATATACCTAGGTAGTCGCTCCTACTCCTATTATAACCCTAACCCCCTCTAGCTATCGTATATAAGCCTTTCTTTCCTAATAATCATAGGAACAATCCTATTATTTAGCTCCCGTCAACTCTCCACTAGCTACCCTAGCTAGGTACTTTTCCTAGCTACGTAACCTTACGAGGCTACTATAGGGAAGATAACAGGTATGTTCTCGTAAATAGAGTGTATGTATATTAGGAAAGGAAAGGAAGGTTTTCGTACTATAGTAGTGCTCCCGTCTACCCTACCTTAGCGACTTAACTTAGTGAGAAGGATAAAATAAGAAAATAAGAAGATATCGCGAGTCGCGACCTTGATTTGATTTCTTTCTCTGTCTGTCTGTCTGTCTGTCTGTCTATATACTATATGATTTATAATCTATAGTATTGTAGTAATAAGTAGGAGTAAGTGTTGAAGATCACATGTTACGTGATCTGTCTTCCACACCAAAGCACAAGATTCTCTTTGTTCTATAGAATATATAATCTAGCTAGATCCCACTTCAATATATTCAAGGCTTTTACCACCTTTCATATACCTAAGTTCAATAGTAAGTGATATAAAAGTCTACGATAACTAGAGGGGATGTGATAGCTAGAGGGGGTGGGGTTATAATAGTAGGAGTGACTACTCCTATATATCTATATATATATATATATATAGGTGCTAGACTGACAGCGAGGGTGGCTGGCCGCTGGCTGATAAGGACTCTGGGGTAATAAGTAAGGTCTTACTATACCTATAGTATGTAGGGATTAATTATCATTGAGGAATGGGGACTGGTGGTGATATCCGTCTACCGGTAAGTCTGTTCTATAGTACGGGTGAGGAGATTTAAATCTTTTTTTTTTCTTCTTTTTTTTTTGGTTTATTATGCTGGAGTTGTTGGGTTGGTGGTGGTGGTGGTGGTAATACCTTAATATTATACCCTGGCCTGGCTAGTAACTGGCTAGCTAGCTAGCTAGACATGGTACAGTAAGAACCAGCCCCCCCCCTAATTTTTACACTTTCGAAACAACGGTGATGGTGATAAGTGGAGAAAGACTGAGCGAAAATCAGTGTGAAATAGGAAGGAAGAGAGTCTTGATGGAGGAGGATGTAGCTTTTAGGGTTGTTGTTGTTGTTTGGTTGGTGTCTTTTGGTTTAGCGCGCGAGGGGGAAGTAGGGTGATTTTTTTTGGGGGGGGGGGGTGATGTGGGTGGGTGGATAGGTGGGTGGATAGAGGTTATATTTCAGTATAGGTGTGAAGGGATAGATAGTTGATAGAGATAGAGTTGTATACATAATCTTGGGATTTTGGTTAAGCTCAACTCTAGGGTGTGAGGGGTAAGGTTAACTTAGTATTTTATTTTATTTTATTTTATTTATTTATAAATAGCTACCTATAATCAAGATTAAAACTTCTCTCTCATCTTCATCTTCATCTTCATTTTTCATCTTCTTCCCTTGTTTGTAGTTACCTTAGATACCTCCTTCAATTCACTCTATTACAGTAATACACTATCCATCATACTAATATTAATCTTAAGTTCTACAACTACTCTATATATACCTTATCTACACTTACACTAGTCCCCATCCATCACTGACTGCCTCACCAACCTTGTTATATCTACTGCTGTACTCGTAAGATTACCTACTTAATCCAATCTTCCCATCACCCCACCTCACTTAAAACACTTAAAGAAGCTCACCCCAAGCATCAAAAAACTCCACTACCTTATAATAACTCTTCCCTTCCCTTCCTTTACTTCTAACTTACTATCTCATCACATAATGCCCAAAACACGTAAAACACCTAAAACACCTAAAACATCCAAAACACCTAAAACACCTAAAACACCCAAAACATCCAAAACATCCAAAGCGCTGCCGACGGGACCGACGGATATCCTAGTCATCCTTACTTACTAAACTGCCTTTCACCTTTCCCACTAGTTTACACCCCTTAATCCAAAGCGGAACCGTAGGTCAAAGTCTCGTAGGTCGTTCCCCTCCGCTGTTTTCTTTGGTGGTTTAGCTGTGTAAGGATTATATGAAGATTGTTTCATTCATAGGTGGCTTTGTGAAGTGAAAGTGCGATTTAAGGGAATAGAATGTTGGGTTTCATCTGAATGTTTCTTTTTGTTATAGGATGTTGTTGTCGGGTATTTTGTTACTGTCGTTATGATAGTTATTGTGTGAATTTGGATTTTGGATTGAGGCTTTTGTTGGGGATGGAAGGGGTGTTGGGGGGGGAATAATTACTACTTATGTTTTTTGGACTTTGTTGAACTTTGTTGTGGTGTGGAGAGGGAGGAGGGGACGGATGAGACAGAGTGTGAGAGAGTTTGTATGATAGCGGGTAAATGGGTGGGGGTTAGATAGAGGTGGGAGGAGAGGGTTATATATAGGAATTGGGATGTGGGAGAGTGGTTGGGGGATAGGTTGTTAGGGGATGGATGGGTTCTGTTTAGAGAGAGGGATGTTAGGAATTATTAGGTGGTACTAGGAAGTAGTCACGAGTCTAGTCTTGATGTTTTTACTTAAGGTTATAATCTTGAATCAAAATCCTTTCTATAATCCAGCCTAAGGTACTACATCCATTTTATTCGCTTCTAAGTCTCCAAATCTCAGCTCACTTCATATTCCCATTCACGTCCATATACCTACCCCCAACAGCCACCCCCCAGATTCTCAGAATCAAATTTCATTTCTAGCTCTGAGATTTAGACACAGAGTGGACTGGTTGAATTGACTGGCTCAGGTTACGATATAGTAACGCTAGAATTAGATTGAAATACCATAGCAATTATCGTCTTACCCTAGCTTTCAGTCTCTATTCCTGAATAGTAAGAGGTTACTTTTGAAATTTTGGATTACGGAGTTTCATCTGAATGTTTATAGTTAAGTAGATGTGTTGCTATCGATTCTTTTCTTCCTATCATTATAGGACGAAGATTCGGATATCAAAATCTCGCAGAATCAGAGGAGGAGAAAATTGACGCCCGCCTAATGAGACTGACTAGCTAAAAGATGTTATTATATAGGACAACGCATAGTCTATCGGAGGTGCCAGCTCGTTAAGAGTTTCTGTTTGGTGTGGCTGTAATCGTACCATTCTCGTTGTCTGCAGAGATGAATGTCTCTGCGAAGGTTGTCCGCAACCCAAGTAAAAAAAAATTATCATCATGACTGTTATACAGACAGACCTAACAAACCCAAGAAAAAAGAGAACATAAAATGTAGAATGACTGATTATCTAGATGTGGACTTCCTGATTATAGCTACAAATGCAAAAAAATGATCAAGATCCCTCTACCCTAAAGTCTATCAGCTAGAAAATACAGCCATAAAGCTATTCTTGGCATTCCGCTATTACCATCAAAAAAAACTAAATAGTAGGATAGTCAGAACTCATTATCCCCCTACAGAAAATGGAACACAAATGGAATACAAATGGAGCCGTAATCTTACATGCTCTTGTATCTGGTACACCATTCCACAGCCGATGAAAGGAGACATAGAGAACCTTTTTACTATGTAATAGAATTTCTGGTTGCCGAAAACTTCGCTTCGATATCATCTGTTTTTTTAGTCTTGATATCCGAATTTTGGGATGTTGAAGAATGCTTTGTTGTCGAATCTACTTTTATCGTCGGATGGATAGATAGATCGGCTAAGTAAGGTAAGTGAAGCTTGGTATTTGGGTTAGGGTTGAACTACTGCGCTATCTCTGTATGTCATTTTAATTGTCATGAAACTTGCAGCATTCTAAACATATATCCCCTAGAATTCCTCCCATGACTTTCCTTGAACGGGTAGTCCTTGTTTTGTACTCATTTTCTCACGGTAGTTGTCTTTATATAGTTACTGACTTCGATGAAAACACATATGTGGTTGGTCTGAAGGTTTCGTTTGTATACACGTAGGCCGTTCTAGAAATACCCAAGAACTGATGTTGGAAAATGTATATTCCAGATATTTCATTTATTTCATTTATTTCATTTATTTCATTTATTTCATTTATTTCATTTATTTCATTTATTTCATTTATTTCATTTATTTCATTTATTTCATTTATTTCATTTATTTCATTTATTTCATTTATTTCATTTCATTATTGTACAGTACAAACATGTCTTTTAATTGTACGTATACATTATTCCCAAATCATGAGAATCTTTCATCATCTTCAACCAGATAGATGATGGTGGTAATTTATCATACACTGCCCCCGTTCCCTTTTTATGACTGCTTGGATGGCCTCATATCGTGGGGACTTTCTGTTTGATGCCTACGTTGTGTTTCTCGAAGAAGTGGTTGATCTCGTCTCTTCTGTGGCCCTGGGATTTGTGTTAGTGGTGATCGTTTCTCTGATTTTTTCGGGAATGGAGAGAGAAAGAAATCTGGGGTTTCGAGGAATTGGGAGATTGAGAGAAGAGACCCTGGAGACCCGGAACAAATGACGTTGCTCAGGTATGTTGATGTTACTAATCAAGCAGAGCAAACTTCTATTTGTGTGGAAAAGCTTGAGCCATACTTGGTATGGACATTCATCCCATTCCGATTCTCTCCAGGATATCATCTCCCTCTTCCTAGGAGGTCGACTATCAAAGTCAAAGTCTGGACGCTCCAGCTTCCTCCCCCAACAAAATCCCCCAATTCCAATCTTGCCCTCTCTCTTCGAAAAATACAAAAAAAAGTCTTAACATACCTTAATAATTATCTGTCCCTCAACAACGGCCTTAATCCGTACATCCTTCTCATCCTTCGTTTTTAACTGCTTCAGCAGATCCTCTCTCAGTTGCTGGATGTTTCCCGTGATGTTCTTGATCTTGGTTTCGAGGTAGTTTCCTCCGCGCCTTTTGTGTTGGTATACGGGAAGTTGATTTGAGGGCGAGAGGAGAACTTGGTAAGGTTTGGGAACGACGAGGGGGCTTGGGGTAGTTGGAGTAGTTGCAATAGTTGGGGCAGGGCTGGCAGTGGCGCTGGTACTGGACTGGCGGAGTAATTGAAGGATCGTGGAGGAGCGGGGAAGAGCGCTAGGACGGAGAAACGGGAGGAACATTTTGGAGGTATTTGAGGTATTAGGTGAGGTTGTATGGGTGTTCTGGTAAGAATGGTTAGTTGAGGCTTTTGGTAGGCGAGGTTTGAAGAGATTTGTTTGAATTGAAGACGAACTAAGCTAATTCCAATTGAACAGTGAATTGAACAGTGAAAAAGGATATATTGTTCCTACCGAGAATGACTAACCTGTAATGAAGAAATCAAATTTCTCTTTGGTGTTGAGACTTTCAATCAATTGCCCCTCAAGCTCTCTCCCAAGCCTTGACGTCGCAAGGCTGTTAGTTTTCCCCAAAAGTTCTGGAATTCTGAAAAACAACGCTAACCCAAATTGGCT
Source organism: Hymenoscyphus linearis (assembly GCA_900536425.1). Taxonomy (NCBI): domain Eukaryota; kingdom Fungi; phylum Ascomycota; class Leotiomycetes; order Helotiales; family Helotiaceae; genus Hymenoscyphus; species Hymenoscyphus linearis. The sequence goes on along the minus strand of UNPR01000129.1, from coordinate 108,222 downwards.
ATCGCGCCCCACTACCGAGTGCCGCACACACAAAGAATTTGAGAACCCCCGCGGCGACAACGTCTTCAAGCTTATTCAAGTCTCCGACATACAACTTGCGCAAATCGCAATCATGGCGGACGCAAGCAGATCTCCTGAAGAGGTTGCCAAAGAGTATGACCTTCTCCCAAAACTCGTCACTCACCTCGATCGCCATTTAATCTTCCCCCTCCTTCAATTCGTCGCAGACCAAGATGAGGAGCCTTCTCCAGCCATCACGAAGGCCAAATTCGAACTTCTCAAAAAGACTAACATGACGGATTACGTTGCGACGCTGTACTGCGAGATGGAGAATGTTCAGGATCCACCAAAGGAATATGCGACCAAGAGACAGGAAGTTTTGGATCGTTTGGAGAAATTCCAGGATGAGAGTGAGAAGATTACCGACTTGCTTGGGCGAGAGGACGTTGTTACTGGCCTGCGAAGTGACAAAGTGGCAAACTTGGAATTTTTGAAGAAGGAACATGATGTGAGTTGTTTGGATTCAAGTGTTGGGCTAGGCGCTAATGGACAACAAGGTCACTATCGAGATGGTCAACGTACTATACGACTTCGGTAACTTCCAATACAGCTGCGGAAACTATGGTGCCGCATCTGAATTGCTCTACCAATTCCGAGTCCTCTCCACCGATAACGACAAGGTTTCAGCTGCAACATGGGGAAAGTTGGCATCTGAGATTCTTACCACCAACTGGGAGGGAGCTATGGAGGAGGTGACCAAGGTCAAGGAATCGATTGACACAAAACTCTTCAACAACCCTCTCGCACAACTTACTCACCGCACATGGCTCATCCACTGGGCTCTTTTCCCATTCTTCAACTACGAGCCAGCACGCGACACCATCTGCGAATTGTTCTTCTCCGCTCCGTTCATTAACACCATTCAAACCGCATGCCCTTGGATCCTGAGATATCTTACCGCGGCTGTCATCACCAACCGAAGCCGCACACGTAACACTGGACAATACCAAAAGCAGTTGAAGGAGATCATCAAATTCGTTCGACAGGAGAACTATGAATACAGCGACCCAGTCACAGACTTCATCAAGGCCCTTTACATCGATTTCGATTTCGAGGAGGCACAGAAGAAACTTTCCGAGGCCGAGGAGGTTCTCCGTTCTGATTTCTTCCTTGTAGCTGCATCCGACTCCTTCGTTGAGGCCGCACGTCATCTCATCTCAGAGAGCTACTGCAAGATCCACCAGCGTATCGATATCAAGGATTTGAGTGCAAGATTGGGATTGAACCAGGATGAGGGTGAGAAATGGATCGTTAACTTGATCAGAGATACCAGAGTTGATGCCAAGATTGATTACAAGGAGGGAACCGTTGTGATGAACCATCCGCCAAGCAGTGTATACCAGCAAGTGATTGAGCGAACCAAGGGAGGATTCTTCAGAACGCAAGTTTTGAGCGCGGCTGTTGCTAAGTGAACAACGTCCCTCGACAAATGTGTATCTGTTGAATGAACTCGGAGTGTGGGGATGATATAAGATGCTAGCTATTAAGAAAAGCTTCATGTGTCGATGGATGGTGGAATGAATGGATGGACGAGTGGGTTTGCATGGCTGGCGTTTGGGCTGGGGCAACTTTCATGCAAGCAAAAATTTTGAGGCTTCCTTTTTTTATTATTTTGATGAGGATATGAGATGTGATGTGGCTTGGCTGTTCACATGAACGATGTATGGATGGATGGACATGCATGCATGTGTTTGTGATGATGATTGGGTCTACGTAGATGATGGATGGTTAAAAAGACCGTCATTTGAGATAGATCAATTCACGATTCTCTAGATGATCAATGTTCTTTTTTTTGTCGTGTTAGTTGTTGTTTGTGTATGTTTGAGAGTGGAAGATTCTTTCCATGACGATAGTGTAAATGGGATGATGGGAAAATTTCAGTTCTCTGGTATAGTAAAACTGGCTGATGAATTACCAGGTATTGGTACTCCACACTCTGTACTTCCTATCTTTTAAGGCGAATCAAATCAGGTGTTTAGTGATATAAAACAAACCATTTCAGGGTTGTCAAGTTCTATCATCCTTATCTCGTACTCTCTACTTAAGAATTGGCCGTGGCGCTGGACTTGGAAGCGTGGGTGACGCTTCAACGAAGATTGGGAGCGGATGGGGGTCGTGGTCTACTTCTGGGATGGGGAGCGTTTTGAGGGTTTTAAGGGGAATCTGGGAGAGGAAAATGGTATAGAGGAGACGGGTTTTTGGGATTTGGGACTGAGAGGGGTTGAGATTGGGATGTTGGTTGTGTTGTTGTCGAATGGGGATGTGTTGTCGATCCTTTTTTGGATTCTCGTTCGTTAGTTCGGGGTTCTTTACTGGGGAAAGGGGGGTTTGGTGGGAGGACTTAGATTAGACGTATATACTATAATGCTACAAAAAGAACCTTGAGTAGGGTTCTATTTAAAGAACGGGGATTGATAGCTTTGTGGAGGGATCGTTCTTCGGAACCCACCTAGTTCTTCCGCTGCTTTGGATTTGCAATGTGTGAGAGGGGGTATGTATATACTCTTAGAGTAGAAGTCATTCATAGGGATTTTAGGGGATAATGGGAAGGTTGGGCAATAGAATGAGATATTGATTAGAGGGGGTTCTTATAGGATGATAAAGGGTGATTAGGGGGTTATGTGTAGGTTGAGGGGATTACGAGGATGTGTTAATGTTAAGTGTCTCTGCTTTTAAAAATCTTTTAAGGGTTATTAAGGTAGTATTCTTAGATTCGAGGAATGGGTATAAAATCTTTTTACTAGTTAGTGAAAACAAGGGCGTCGGTCGGTACAGAGTTTGTCACAGAGATGCTTGTGAGCGGGAGGGTGTGGAAGTGTATTCTTAGTTTTAGGTTTATGTCTCTAAGGAAAATTCGAGGTAGGTAGATTGTTAGAGTTATGTCTAGGAAGGGAAGTACTGATTTTATATTCTTGTTATGTAGTCCCTATAAAAAGGGGAAGGGATTTCCAAGGGGGGTTATTGTATCCAGCAAATACAGTAACTAATCTTGAACCCTAGAGTTCGGGAACTTGTATTACAAATGTTTCAAGATACTACTTTCAGCTACTCTCTAACAGTATAAATATTACGCGTAGATTGAGGTACAGTAACAGATTAAATTGATATAAAGATATTTCTTCCCATATTCGAAGATGTTCTAAAGGCTTTTCTTTGCGCTTTCTTTGAAGTTAGTCCTAAGTTGACGGGCTGTTTTCTCCCCTACTATTTCAAAAAGATTTAGGATCTAACTTTTTTTTTTTTTTTGTGTTAAGTGTTCGTAGGAGTTAGGTAGCACCTTTCTAATTTACCTTCAGAAGATTTCTTGCTATCGATTTTTACTTTGCATTTAAACCAATAAATTAGCCAGAGTAATAATAAACGGGTTACTCCGACTTCTGGCTCAAATTCTCTATGTTTGCGGTTTAGATGAGTTTGTACAGAAAGTAGTATAGCTCACGACTAGGCTAACTGCTAATAATTCTAAAGAGAGAAAGTTCTAATTGTTCTAGTTGTTTAGGTTGCTAAGATACCTTAATTTTCTGATTTAGCTAGCTTTTGTAAAAGACTTTTCGATCGTTCTCTACTTTATAATTGATTGATTGTATTTTTACGCCAGGCGGAGAGCTAAGCGAGGCTTTCACTTCTTACAAGCTTCACTTTCGACAAGCTTTACTTTTCGACAAGCTTCACTTCGACAAGCTTCACTTTCGACAAGCTTCACTTTCGACAAGCTTCACTTTCGACAAGCTTCACTTTCGACAAGCTTCACTTTCGACAAGCTTCACTTTCGACAAGCTTCACTTTCGACAAGCTTCACTTTTAACAAGCTTCACTTTATTACAGGCTTCACTTTACTATAAGTTTCACTTCTATATAAACTTCACTTTCGACATACTCCACTTTCGACATACTTCACTTTCGACATACTTTACTTTAGATAGCATTTATTCACCAATACAATGTCACTGTTATTCACTATATATTATCTCAATTCACTATATACTGTTGAACAGAGTCACCGATGATCTGTAAGCTGATCTACAAGCGAAAAGTGAAGATAAGTAAAAGGTGAAGATAGAAAAGAAGTGAGAATACAAAGGAGGTGAGGATGTAGGAAGTAAAGACAGTGGAGAAGTGAGGACAAGTTAGAAGTGAAGAGGAGCCAGAAGTGAGGATAGACAAAAAGTAAAGATAGGTAAGAGGTGAGGATAGGAATAAGGTAAAGTATATAGGAAGTGAGGACAATAGGGAAGTGAGAAGACGGAAGAAGTGAGGCTAGGCAAGAAGTGAGGATAAGCAAGAAGTGAGGATGTAGGAAATGGAGACAAGCGGGAAGCGAAGATAAGTTAGAAGTGAAGACAAGCTAGAAGTGAAGACGAGAAAGAAGTGAGAACAGGTAGGTTGGTGATGTAATCTTCTGCTAATCTCGGTGTCAGCTTTTGGCTTTTTCTAAAGCGATCGTTCGTGGCATTTGAGCCTTTGCACTTACCAGGTTCTCCTCCTTGAGAGTGAGCTGGTGAGAGACTCCCGCCTGGAAGCTCATCTGGAAGTGAGTAGTTGATATGTGAATGTGCTGTATACGACATTGGTGCTTTGATTGTCTTTCAACGCAATCTTGAGCGCTACAGTCGTAGGGATTGGCTTCTCTGCAAGCAGCAGAGAGTAGGGGAGCTGAAGTCTTAATAGTGCTACAGGTGCAGGACGGGTATCACTCTCACTCTAAGCTCAAGTCAGACTTAGATAAGACTCAACAACGCCCAGCTGATAACCAGGTGACAAACTTAGGACTATAATAGGTGCGAAAATACAACCACACCATCAGAAGTATCACATGAAATCTGGACAGGCATCAAACAATAAATCTGGGCTAATATCTTGGCATAAACTTCTTGCTGAACAAGGGATGATTCACTGAAATCAAGAGATACAGTACATAATTCAGTTTTGGGTTGGAAGCCTCATTTTTGGATTGTGAGTGATCTAGCAACACATGATACCTTAGCTAGCTTAATCCTGAACAGCTTGTTGTCTTCCATTGCCCTTCTTTCTCTAGACGCCGCTGATTGTCTTTCTCTTTGACCTGGCTACTGTTATGCCCTTAACTTTCTGTATTGGCATCTAGAATAGCCTGGCCTTCTCTGATAGCCCCCTGAGACAAACCAGTCATGTAATAGAGTATAGCAATTGTACCTGAATTCCTCCTCCAGCTCTTCCAATTTAACACGAGAACTGTGGCCTTTCCAGCGAAAGAAATCCATCTCATATTCGTAAGGTTTCCGGGTATAGTAAAAAGAGCAAGGTCGACGTCGGAGGTCAAGTTTTCCACACAGGGACCAATGAAAAGCATATAGTCTTTTGCAGGTAAGTCCAAGACACAATGAAGTTATTGATTCATATGCAGCGCGCTTCCGAAATTCCTTCAAGATCTGTAAAATGATTTCGCCGGGAAGGTTGCTAAGTCGATCCCCTGTAGAGGGATGTGGTGTCAGCTTATAAAAAGCACCAAAATCAATAGGTAGTATGGAACTTACTTGGTGGCGCAAAATCAGCAGAAACCAATGTTATCTGATGGCTAATATCCCATCCTGGGAGATCGCAGGGAAGGGTAATCCAGCGATCTGCTTTAACTTCGCCTAACCTCTCCAAGTTCCATTCTCTGGTATACGGAAGGGGTCGTAACTGTATGTCCAAGACTGGCTGTTCCGGCATATTTGTCAAAGTCGATACCTTTTTGCTTTCGTGGATGTGGTTGGTCTGGGATAACACCAGAGTTGTTAGGCTGTTGGGGAATACAACGAGATTAAGAGCTCTAATAGCAAGTAGTTTAAAGCAACTTAGGCTAACGTATTCTGCAGGGTACCTCATGGTATTCACTATATTCAAAATGATCATGATGTCATGATGATTTTACTCACTTTCAAAAGTGACATTTTATTATAAGGTCCGCCTTTTTATGATTTCAAGTTACCGACATGATCCTCCAAAAACGCAATCTTTGCGTTTACCAAAGACACCTGGAGCCAATTAATACCTGTCTAAAGAAACATTCCCGTATGAACTCATTTTCTTCTCCGGCGACCCTTGGTAGCCTTCTTCTTCTTCTTCTTGTTGTTGTTGTTCTTGTTGTCTTTTCCTTGCTTATTGCTTGATTTGGGCTCAACTGAACTTCCTGTACCAGTTCGCATCTCCGTGGCCTTGGTGTTTCTGTAGTGGCAGCCCGCCCATCCTTCACCCTTTTTGTAGTCTCCTGGGATGAACCATTGGTGGAAAAGTTCGTAGGGACGAATTCCAATGATCTTTCTGTGCCCTTGGGATTTGGTATGAGAACCTTCCCCCCTCTTCTTCTGGTAGACCATATCTCGCTTTCAGCCAGGTAGGCCTTGGAGATTTGTGGGATGTCTTGTAGTCTTACTTTTCCCCATAGAGACTGATGGAGAGCATAGATCCTTTTGCAGGCCAATCCAGCACATAATGAGAAAAGTGGAGTTTCATGATAATGGTATGAGATCTGGGGCTCAGGCACAGGAGGGAGTTCTTTAAAAGGGCGAACTTGTTGGACCACCATCGGTGTAGACGACGCTGGTACATACCACGAGTGTTGGCGGCGTCCACGCCAGACATTTTCCCAAACACGTTGGCCAATGTGCCAGCTGAAATCAGTATAGTCTTCAATAGACATTGTTTTGAAATGCCCGCAGTCTTTCAAGATGTGCAAAATAATTTCGGCAGGAAGCTGGCTAAGTCGATCTCCTATCAAATGGTAATGTCAGTACGTCCAACCTGTCCAAATATACTCGTAACGTACTTGGGACTGTGCCCTTTGGGACGATATTCCATCCTTTGACATGACATGGAAGGCGAATGTGGCAGTCGTTCATAGTATTCAGTCGTTGGTCCTGACGGCTATGTTTGTTAGATGAATACGCTAAGAGCTGTGGTGTCTTGGTCCTGTTGTCTTGTTGCAGTGTACTAAGGCAAGAAGTATGACTAACACTTGCGTAATGTCAACATCAAGTAAATTAAAATTGAAAGTGTTGCCGACTGTTTCACGTGGCTTCAGGCGCTTGATACGTATGATAAGATTCACTGTGAGATAAACAAGGATATGGGACTAATTCTGATGACAATTATGTTCTCTAGTACTCGCTAAGACCCCCTTATCCAAAATAGCGAAATCCTCGAAAGCCAAACTTATTTTCTCCTCCGAATAATCTCCATCAATCTGACTGTATTTCTACAAACATAAGAACCCCTTTTCATACTCATACTACCATTCAGGTTCTGTGGTCATGTAAATTACCTCCCGTCGTAGACCCCCTTTTCCTGATATAGAACACAAACCTTACAAAGTTTCTGCCGCTGCCAGAACTCTAGACTATATCTTGTAATAGCGTGGGTAATATTTCATTATGATGGAGCTAGCCGCACGATCCATGAGAAAGTAACAACATGCCGCATCATTCACCATCGGCTTATAATAATAGTGAATATACCGTATCGTATCGGCTCAGTGAATCCATGACTCAAGAAACACACGTAACCCACCAATATATTTTTCTCCACGTTTTCTTTTAATGACGTACAGTAGAGCCCAAGTCCAAGAGTGAATAATCTTTAGAACATAAAGGAGTGAATACCAAGCTTCTGCAAACTCCTGGTACCGCCAAAAGACTCTGAAGACTTAAGGTCACAAGAGAGCCTTGTGGTGTTTCTGTCTACCTGGCATAATATTGTATATATATCTATTACGATATCCAATCATAGGAAAGTTACCAAAACAAGCAGGCGACAATGACCTTTGGCAAAACTTGGGGAAGCTCACTATGTATAATACAAGCCTAGCACTCGAATAAGATTTCCAAGATATTTCTGAGAAACCCAAGAGACTTGCCGCTACTTAAAATAACAACTTCTAAGTAACGCGAATCAAGTAACTATTTCGAAAGCGAAAACAAATTCGATAGCAACAGTCAGCCCACCCATCATTTTATTCTTGAAGACATATCGAAATACCCGACTGCACCTTCCAACGTATGTTATGTAAGTCAAAAAGTTTGGAAAGAATCATTATCCACAACTTCAGCGCCGGGACCCCTTCTCTAATATACACCGCGACACCTGCCTACTCTTGAGGGCCATCTTTTTGTTTGAGCCTGGGATGATAATTCCGGTAAGTAATACCTTATAAGTTATATCAAGTGTATTGAATTGCAATGGGTTCTACCTAATCCCGATATCCTCGTTCCCAAATAAATCCTCGTTCCAAAACAAATCCTAGCTTTAGATCTGATACTTTCCAACCCTCGACGTAGACAAACTGTTCTAGTATACAGATATAGGAAGAAACACCACCTATAGCAAGAGAATCCAGGTCTTTTTATATAAACTTCATTTTTCTTCTCATTTACAACCTCAAACTTCGTAAGAAACAAGCAGAGTGACAAAGTATCGACAATATAGGATCCGGTCATGCCGCGGAGTTCAAAATCCACTTATTGCTCTCGTAGAATGGATATCCGCTCTTGTGCTTTATCAAGAGCCGACTCTCGTTCCGAAACAAGCTACACATGTACTGTACCATCAATTTCATCATCGACAAGCCTGTGGTGAAATAGCACAACACCCATTCGATCACTATACTTCTGGAAATGGCGATCTCAACAGTTGCGTAGTCATGCCAGACCTCACTGCTACTGGAGGCAATTGAAAATTCCAATATAAAACTTGTAGGTCAAATGAGCGACTTGATCTTTATCGACAATAAAGTTTTATTCGACAGTGAATTCTGGAGCTCACCAGTCTTTGATACCGCAAATCAATTAGGGCTTATATACGAGCTTATTGAAAAAGATGAGAGACGGTAAAGGTAGTGTAGTTATACGACTACCGCAGACCCATTTCTTGTGAGTTGATCATTTGGTTCCTCTCCTCAGTAAATCATTTATGGCTTATTCACTTAATCCTGTAAGACTTTTTATGAGATAAGGAAGAGACACAACTCGAGAAATCGCCGTAACTTTTTGGAAAGAAGACCGTTTCTACTTATTCTTTGAACCCAGCAACTTTGGAGCACATATCGTATCGAACTATTACCATTAAATACCTCCCTAACCCATAAATAACAAAAACAAAAAACTAAATATTCCTCCCAACCCTCCTCCAAAACCCGACTTTCTTCCCACCTCCCGCCGCCTCCTCATCCCCAAAATACTCCTCCTCAACAGCAGCATCCAAATCTACCCGTCTCCCAAGATCAAGATCAATCTCATGTAACCTTCGAAACCTCGTCTTATACACAATCTTATACCCAAAATACACAATAGGAAACAGCGGCAACAAAATATAAGCATCCACGAAATTCCCCGCGTTAAAAGGAGCCAGGGTCGTCCATCCCTGAACAAAAGCAAGAAAGATATTAGCTCCAAGACCAAAATACGCATTCCATGGATACGCCCAGCTTTTGAATGGGAGTTCGGAGATGGAACGACCTTGTGAGGTCCAGGCGGAGCGGAAGCGGATGTGGATGAAGGATATACTACCCCAGACTAAGAATGTCGAGACACCGGAAAGGTTGACGATGTATGAGTATGCTGCGCTTGCGCCTGTCGAGACGTTCATCATGGAGAGTGCACCGAAAAGGTTGGTGAAGATTATTGCTGGGATGGGGACTCCTCTTTTATCCGTGTAGCCCAAGAATTTAGGGGCTTTCTTTTCTTGAGCCATGAATAGAACTGTTCGGGAGCCGATGTAGATTGAGCTGTTGATGGCTGAGAGACATGTTGCGAAGATGAAGGCGTTTACGAGGTGGACTCCGCCTTCCCAACCTGCGTTTTGGATGGCGATTGTCATAGGTGATTTGAGGGCTCGACTTCCGCCGTTTACTAGACCTTCTGCGTTGGAGGGACATGTGAGTCCGAAGAAGAATGCTGAGCCCATGTAAATGAATATTATACGCCAGAAAACTTGTCGTATGGCGAGGGGAACTGCATGTCGTGGATTTCGAGTCTCGGTCGCAGCTACGGCTACGGACTCACATCCCGCATAGAAGGTAGAACAGAAGACGAAAACTTTGGCAACTCCAGCGAATCCATTCGCGAATGGTCCTGGATCATGCCAATACCGAAATCCCAAGGGCTCTGTCTGACCTATAAGTCCTCCAGAAGCGTAAACAATCGCAAAGATAAAATAAGCGACCAACCCGCCAATTTTAAGAAGTCTATCAAGAAGTCAGTCAGTTTCCTTCACCTCTCCCTTCCACTTCACCTCCAGAAATAAACAGCCACTTACGCAAGCCAAAACTCGACCTCCCCAAAAGTCTGCACCCCAAGCAACTGGAACCCCAAAAACGCCCACCAAAAAATCAAAAAGTACCCCCAAAGCGGCACCTTATCACTCCAAAACACGAAAATCGAGCTAACAGCATTATACTCATTCGCCAACACCGCCGCCCAAATAACAAAGTAATTCCATCCCACCGCAACCCCAAAAGCCGGATCTACGAAGCGATCCGCGAGACTCGTAAACGCACCACCACTAGGATACAGCGTCGTGATTTCTCCAAGACTTTGCATGATAGAGAATGCAATGATACCAATGACACCGAATCCGATAATGAGAGCAGCCGGTCCACCACTGGAAAGCGCGCCTCCTGAACCGACGAGGAGTCCTGGTCCGATGATTCCTGCTAATGCCATCATGGAGAGATGTCTCGTTTTAAGCGCGCGTTTGACACCGCTCGACGGGTCGATTCGCGAAGAATCGGTATCGAGGCCATTTTGAGGAAGAGGAGAGGAAGTCGTCCCATACGAGAGGGATTTATCAAATTCCGACATCTTGTCTTATCTGTGGTCTTCGTGGTATTCACATCAATCAACCTCAAGAATTTCGAACTTCGTAACTGACAACCGAGTAGTTGGGATACGATGGAGTCCTATATATAATTCTCACAAGTCTCCATTTTCCCCCTGAGCTTTCTAATCTTATCACACGCGAGAAATGCGTGCTAGGGACTTTGTTATACGTAAAAGAGTGGGCGACAGGAAAGGAGTATTCTTTCTCTGTGGTGGTTGGCTAACGATGATGTGATGACAGAAAATGTCGAAATGGTATCATCGCTCCGCTCCTTGCCAAGACTTATGGCGGGGTTTGTTAGCGAGTTGTTGCCCCTCCTTTTTTTCTGTTGACTTTCATTTCTTTGAGAGATGCGATGATGCGATAAGCGACCTGATGGTATTCGAGCTACTTTAAGGGAATCTGCTAAAGTAGCGGAATACCAAGTCGATTTTCGTTCCAATACTCCAATTAATCAGGTCACCTGCACCAAGCCAGCATTTGTGTTTTTCATCAGATAAGAGTAAATCTCTAGGCACCAATATCTTCCGAATTCCTTGTTTTTTCTCTATTCATAAATTCGTCTATTGTTCAACATCAAAATGGCGTCAGCTATCAAAGACGTATCTAGATCAAGTTTAATCAGATCCATATGCCTCTTCCAGCTGCTCCTCATACTCTTCTTGTGCCTCCTCCAACTCTTCTCTTGCCTCTTCCAGACTTTCACGATCACTACTGCTCATTGATCCAGCTGGTGGAGGGTATGCTTGCTGAGTCGGGTATCCTTCTGGTGCGTATCCACCATCGTATCCTCCACCACCGCCACCTCCGTGGTGGTCATCATCGTCGTCTAAAAGTTTCACAATTAGCTGTTGTTCATATATTCCCAGCGGGGTAAATTGATTCATCTACAAGTGTAGAAGCAACCCAGGGAAAGAACAGAGGAAGTAAAACTCACCCAAAGCATTGGCAATTAAAGCTCCACCAATACCACCAACGAGCAAACCACCAGCTGCACCCATCATCAACTTCTTATTTCCGTCGTCCTTCTTCTCAGCCTTGACCTCCTTTCCATCACTTGTTGCTGTCGCAGCACCGTATCCAGCAGGTCCAGCAGCCGCTCCAAATCCAGCAGCTGCAGGAACTGGACCATCGAAGGCTCCACGGCTTCCATCAGGACCGTATTGGTCGACAAATGGTCCTTGTGGAGGGGTCCAGATCACCTTTTGATCACCTCCCATGTATGCCCATCTTCCGCCTTGTGGATCCCACAGTGCGGTCCATCCCGGAGGCAATTGGGGAGTTTGAGGAAGGGGAGCGTTTTGGTGTGGAGGGGGAGCGTATGGTTGTTGACCATATGCTGGTGCTGGGCTGCCATATTGTTGGGGTGGTGGTTGTCCGTATTGTTGTTGAGGAGGGTATTCTATTTCTTATAGTCAGTATATTCTATCCTTCGTTTGTAGGTGCATAAATTCGAGTAAACTCACGGCCAGGAGGGGCTCCGTAAGGCTGTTGGGTAGGAGGAGCACTACCTGCCGGAGATGGAGCTCCGTATGGAGATGGTGCTCCGTATTGGCCTTGAGGAGGCTGACCATATTGTTGCTGTTGGGGAGGGTATTGTTGCTGCTGTTGGTAACCACCGTACTGCTGCTGCTGCGGTGGGTATTGCTGCTGTTGCTGTTGATAGTCACCTCCATAACCTGTGCCACCGGTCAGTCAGCTATGAGGCTTTTTTCTCCTCCCCCAATGGGATTCGAAAAGTTGGAAGAAAGTTACCTCTGCTAGCATCCTGTTGCTGTGGTGGGGCAGATTCAGTTTTCTTTCCTCCGTCCATCAGCTCGGACACCTCCTTCTGCATCTTGGCGAAGAACGACATTCTGTATAATTGTTTTGTTTTGAAAAGTTTGGAAAAGATCACAAGATTGTTGATTGAAGGAAGCGTGTTGTGGGAGAGAGGGACCTCTAATACACAGTACCTGTAGTACAGAGTGGGTCCCCACTCATACAGCTTACCTATCCTGCCCTGTGAATGTTTACCGCATAATCTATCCACCATCTGGGTGGGCACTACAAGAGGCCACAGTAGGAAAAAGAGCACATTCGCACACTTGGCCCCTCAGGTCTCTCCAATTTGAGGCTGTGCCATTCGTGGGACTGGGGGTCTGAGACCATCAAGATGTCTTATCCCCCGGTTCAGAGGGATTTTCACCCTGCTGAGCTGCTTCTCTAACGGGTAAGTTTGGGTTGATTATGGAGAAGAAGCCCTTGGCGCTTGTAGATGGCGGGTAGTTAGTTTTTGCCAATGTCCAGTTGGCAAAGACCTTGAGGTATATTTCGGACGTTTCTGGGTCGCTCTTGGAGGGGTTGTGGACTGATTATTGGGGCTGACATGCATATCCGGTTCGAGGTTGCATTAGTACACATAAAACCCTCATCACGTTTCCATTCCTTTCTGTACAACCAATTTCCGTTTTAGGAAACTGTGGTGGTTGGAGCGAGACGAGATTGAGGTTATTCATATGTATAGAAGATGTTGATGTTTTTCAATGACTTTATTACCAGTTTCTCCATGAACCATCAAGCGAGCCGGAACTTGTTGGGATCGGCTCGGGCCGAGATTCGAAACATCAAGCTAAGTTTTGGCTTGGACATGATGTGCAATGCCATCAAATCCAATGTCGATCAAAGAAGACCTGTTGGAGAAGAATTTCTTCTCATCTCAGTCATCTGCCTCTGTTGCATTGTTGTACGGAGTATCACAAAGTCCGAAGCAATCATGTACTCCAACAATTGAGCCGAAACCACGGAGAAGGGTTTCTGTCAATACGAGTACGAAGCAGCTCAAGAATTATCTGCAGTGTCCAGTAGTAAGAGTATCAATTGTTCGGTTTAAAAGAAAACATTATCAATTCAATTCCATCGTCTCCATATCCCAACCCAATCCTAGAGTACACTCCAAATGGTATCCCAATATAAATCCAACGCGCCCGCGATTTCGCTATTCTCATGAAGCATTTTCCACCGAAAAAAGAAAAAACCCATCTAGATCCCTAGGCTTATAGTGGAACCAGATCCAACTAACAGCAGACGTCGCAACATTCAAAGCAATCCAAACAACACTCGCAGGTCTCTCCGCAGAGCCAACAACAACAGAGGGTGGCCAAACTGTTGAGGAAATGTTAGTCAGTTGATACTATATAAGAGATGACGGAAAGAGTAGGGTGGAAAACATACCAAGCAGTAAGACATCCCCTTTCCTTCTTCTCCTCCTTGATGATTACAACTTGAGGTTGTTGTTGAGGGTACATCTACAATGTCATTAGCGCTGTGTTCCTAATTCTGATGGCGGGTTTGAGCTCGAAAACGTACCTGAGGTTGTTGAGGAGGGTATCCGTAACCCTGTGGAGGAGGGTATTGGCCTTGTGGAGGATATTGTTGTTGAGGTGGGTATCCAGACATCTTTGCTTTAGTTCTTTACTGTTGGTTTTTGTTTGTTTGAAAAGGGGTTGAAGTTGGTTGTAAGCTGAAGGAGTGTAGAGAATTCGGAATAGGTCGGACAAGAATGTGTGGTACAAATAATTACTTCTTCGTGATATGGTAGTACAATAGAAATGAAAGTTGTTGATGAACGTGTTGTTGTTGATGAGATTAAATCAACAGGAGCATACTCTCCTCCTTAAATAAATGAATCGAGGAGGCCAGCAGAAAGATTCGATGGTACATTTGAGGGTGTCCTTCTCCACAATAAACGTAAGATCCGTAAGGCTCAGTGAACAAGCCACACTTGGCGTACCCAAGCTGTTTGGATCCCCGGTCATCTTTAAAAAATCCCATGATTTGATAGGGTCTCACTGCGCCTAGCGCCAAGTATTGCCCAGCGGCTGTCGGTTAAGACGGCACAAAGTGATCCCGTTCTTGATGGTGGGGAGGAAAAGCGGTGGAAGCTTTGATCCATATGAAATATTTTTTCTTGAACTGGGGTTGAAAGGGCGATTCTGCGTCTTTTGTCTCTTTAAAACTGGCCAATTGCAAGTATTTTCATGTTGTTTCTATATAGTAACTTGCTCCAAAGCGGGTGTTTTCCATTCTGTTGAGTTTCATAACATCATTTTGTGATAGAATCCAGCACGTTGGGCAGCTTGGGTAAATATCGCAACCTTAAACCGTCCCAACTTTTAACTTTCGGCGCATCTTTCCTGGGGAAAGCTTGCTTTCGAGCATTGAGCGATCGGGGATTCCGAAGCTTTTGATCCGCGGATTACTCTCCGCAGTCTATTTCAGGATCACTTTTTATACCCGAATCTTTCCCGGTTGATTGTTCCTGGAGTTCTTGGGGATTTATGGACCCAGTGGACGACTATTCAGTCTGTTCTATCAAATTAGAGTTGATATGAGATTTACAAGTTCGGCAAAAGTTGCGATAGTGGCTGAGGTTTCTTGATCATGAGGAGGGATGGTGGGTCAGATTGCCGATTTGAATGAGTAGCTTGTCTTTTGTAGCCTTGTTTCATGATATTCAAATGAACTTCGTCCCAGGCATAAACAATGTTACTTTTACCGGAGTTTTTCTCCTGAACTCCACTGAAGCCGCAGTCGAAAAGAAGCATGTGGTAAGCCTTCGACGAAGGATATACTTTTGGTATTTCTCTTATTTGTACTTTGTTCGGAAAAGATTCCACGTTTCATCAACTCATTGTGGCGTTGACAATCGGAGAAAAGGAAAGAGAGATATTGCCCGACAAAATGAACGAACACCCTCGCATGGAAGTGAGGTCTTGCTATAATATTGAATACACTCCTTGCAATAAGAAACAAAAGCAGGGGCTATACGACGTTGTGGATAATAAAGTCCTAAGCCACTTCTAAGCAGCATGAAAATAACAAACTCGCTTATGTGAAAACCCCGCCCTAACCTCTCCGATTCCCACTTTGAACCCCAAAATGGTTTGTAATAGGTATGAAAGTAGTACCTTATAACCGGGTTTCTTTCAGAAAACCAGATCGGGAGTATCTGCCAAGAGAGAGATAAACCGATGTTTCCTCAACGATCGAGGGCCAGCGATCTTTTGGTCGTATTTGTATTTGTAATTGACTGCATGTGTACAACTCCAGAAACCTTATTGCCAAAACCCATAGAATAATCTCTATGACTCCACAAAGACAAGCGAAGACAGGGTTTTTCAGAAAGTAGGGCACAATGCCTTCGCCTCTCGCTGTCTACTAACCAGTCTAAAGTCCTTAACCCCAGACATGCGTTACATGTAGGATAAGGTACCGGGGTCAAACTACAAGCAAGGCAATTCAATCCTCCTTCCTAACTCAAAGGGACTTATCGAAGAAGGTGGCGAGGAACATCGAAACCGTCAGGCTATAGTGGAATCAGTACCAGCAATTGCATTAGAAGGACTTAGAAGACATAGCCGAAAGATAACCAGCCCCACATCAAGAAGTCTATATAATTGAGGCGAAGAGCTAGAATCAAAGATTCAAATAGAGCGAATGGACGAAGATCCCTGGCATGGGGACGCGGTATAACACAAGATATCAGGAAGAATACCAGACAAAGGTGCCTCATCAGAAATTCTAGTAACGAGGTTAGACAACAAGCTGCTGCTTCATTGATACTCATCAAAGAGGTTGAGGGATTTGCGCCAATATAACGATATACTTTGTCGTCGACTTGTTTTTTACAAAGTCTGGTAACATTCGTCTGATCTAAAGTTATGAGTCACTACGAAAAAATGCGTTTGAATAGTTTTGTTATTTCCTCAATGTTGACATCTGTCTGTCAATCTGCTCTTACTAAGTACAATGCAATGGATTCTGAGAACAGCAAGGAATGGTGAATGGAACTTCAACGCTATCCCATGTTTGGATTCATTCATCACTAGAATCAAAACTTAATTAGAAGACACGATCTTAGGAGCTGCCTGAAAATGAAGAGGTGAGTCTCACACTTACAGAAAGTGAATATTAAGAGTTCGCACTCTCTTTTGTTCATATGAAAATGTTTGGTGCTGCCAAATACATAATAACTAGGAAATAATCATATTGTGTTTTATCTAGCCTTTCTAAAAGGAGAGTATATCAAAAGTTCACCTGAGACTCCCATACACCTCTTTCGTTCATAAGTCCCTAGTAAGGCTGTATAAAATGCCTTTCTTCAACACCAGAAAAAGTTGAATACTCACTAATCCCAAGGGCTTCTCTACATATCACGTGGTCTTCAACAGAAATCTCCAGAGCTATATAGTTCAAATTTACAATCATCCTATTCTTGTTCTTGCTATACCCAGTAGATAGGATGCCTTTCCTTTGCCTTAGAGAAACAAAACTTCCAAATTCCTCAGAATATCTCAACATATCATATATCTTATACTCGAGAGTAGACTAAACAAGAGTCAGAACCCATCAAACCCAGAAAGCTCAGTCCGCATACTCTCCAGGTCTAAACTAAGCGAATTTCTCAGTACCTCAAGAATCCCCTCTTATCAAAAACTTGATCAACCCTTAACCGAGCTGCTCTAATAACAATAACCCCCAATCTCTTTTCTTAAATAACAAACTTATTCTTGATTCATAAATATCCCTCCTGAGCAATCTTCCAAGCATAAATCCAAACAAAAAGGCAGCAAAATTCGAGGTTGGTCCGATTTCGAGGGCAAAGTAAATTGTCCGCATATGTCCTTACAATTATACACCATAAATTTTCGGACGCTCGCCTAAATTAGTGGATTACACTCTACATATAAACCCACTCCCACCCCCCTACAAATGCACCAGACAATGCCTCGCAAAACCCCTCTCTACGTATCCTAATTAATCGACCCAATTTGTTCCGTGCCGCACCCCACCAAAAGTCGGCAACACCACCACTTTTTATATATATTTATTTATCAATTGATAAGATGCGATCGTTATGGACTCAAGGCATTATAGAGGAATAGAATAGACAATTTTAGTTGGTGTTACTATATAAAAAGTATGGTAAATAAGGGAGGTGGTGGTATAGGTCTCGGAACAAATTGGGTCGATTAATTAGGATACGTAGAGCCCCTGAAGATGCTCCTCCTCGGAGGCCTCAAAACCTATCACCTGGCGAGAGAAATCAGATTATTGGCGCACGTAAAGTGGATACTAGCTATAGCAATATCGCTAAACAGCTTGAGTTCAAAAAGTCGACTGTTTACGACACCTGTACCACCGACCGTACCTCTACCAAACAGAAGGAGCTCCCTCGTAAAGGCTGTCCTAAGACGTATAGCCATGTTGAGGAGCGAAATGTTATACGATATATACGTGAGCATCTAAAGGCCACATACCAGCAAGTACGTAACGAAGTGCCTACAAAAATGCACTGAGCTACACTAATGAGGAAATCACTCTCGCGGGTTTGACTGGATTGAATTTCTGATATTTGGGTGCGACTGAGGGGAAGTGTTTACCCTCGTTTTGACCTTTACTGTCGATTCTTCTCTCTCTTTCACTTCCCCTTCACTTCATCCCAGATTATCATTTCTCTATATGCAATCTCTCGGAGTTCAACCACAGGTAATCAACACAAAAACAAAAAAGAATCATACCTTGCGATTCCGGTAGTCTATAGCCTAATTGAGATGAAATTCTCGTACAAGTCGAGAAATTGAATCGAAAGCAGACCAAAATATTAAGAACCTGGGACGAGTACGGAACAAAAATGGCCATATTAGCTAAAAGAGGTAACGGGGGACGATTAGGATTAATTTCTTCACTTTGAAATATAGCAGCTTTCTGATATTTGGACTGATATTTACAAGTTAGAAGAAGGGGTAAAGAATAAGTGTAAGTGTTTATTTACTTTTGTTTTGACTTTTACTATCGATTACTTTGGTGCTTTCACTTTCCCCTCAGCCGGTAATGTGGGTAATCATTTGTAGATTATATATTTCTATAGCGCTCTTTAAAATAGAGACATCTCTTCTGTACCTTATCCGCATCTCATCCCCTCACAAAATCAACGATATATTTACTATTGTGAGGGATCTTTCCTTGGTAACAAAGTTATGCTTGTATGGAGGATTATATACCTTATGCTGATGGCAGGGGATATTAAATGATTCTATCAAGTTTCCTTAACTTCTAAATTTGTAATTAGGTCTATATAGCGGGAGGGTATAGTGAATTGAGGAACTTTTAGGTAGGGAATCAAGGTAGTATATGTATACAGTGGATTAAAGTAGTTTTAAGTATTAACTTAAGGTAGTATATATATATATATAGTAAATCAAGGTAGTAGTATAGATATATAGTAGTTTAAGGTAGTAGTATATATATAGTAAATTAATGGAGTAGTATATATATAGTGAATTCAGGTAGTAGTATAGATATATAGTAGTTTAAGGTAGTAGTATATATATAGTAAATTAAGGTAGTAGTATATACATAGTGAATTAAGGTAGTAGTATATATATAGTAAATTAAGGTAGTAGTATATATATAGTGAATTAAGGTAGTAGTATATATATAGTGAATGAAGGTAATAGTATATATATAGTGAATTAAGGTGCCTCAAGGTAGTTAATCAAGGTAGTAGTATATGATATAAAGAGGACGTAGTGGTTTAGTACTTAACTTACCAAGAAGCAACTTAAAGGCTTAGGTAGGTACTATATTTTTAGAAGTTAGTATCAAGATAAAAATAGAGATAAAGATAAAGAAAACCCACGACCATGCGAATCATCATCGACAGGTAAGGGAATAGAAAAAAATATATACTTTTCTAAATAATATACGAGGTATAACTTATAAGACTTGTTAAAGTATCCCCTTGATCCCACCCCAACCTCAATAAACACGTTTAACAAGCTAAAGCTACTGTAATACACATCTTAGTCTATTAATAATCTAATCCCTTTCCCCGTAAGTAAGTAAAATAAGAAAAAACAAAACAACACAAAACAACACAAAAGCAAGAAACACAAACCAAACCAATTAAAAATCCCACCACCCACCAACAGCAAGCATTGATCAGAACCTCTCATAAAACCACTCTCATAGAACCTCAGACTATAACCAGTGCATTACAGTACAGTACGTTTAAACACACCCACTAACCAACCAATCAACCAACCATCCACCACACCATAAAACCCCTATCCACATAATCCTAACATATCTCATCTAATGATCTAAAGACACATTACTCGTACAAGGTCGCGATAATAACAAAAGACGATATTACTACTGTTGCGACGAGGGATAAGTGAATAGATTCTAGATATCTGGATATGGCAAGAGATAAGTGAATAGGTTCTGGATGTGGCGTATATAGAATAAGGATAAGTAAATAGGATCTTACTGTGGTACAGTTTAGAAGGGATCACGTAATCAGCCAAGGCGAGCTAACGAACCCTAGTAACGCTACTAAATATCCTACTATATAATTAAGTAGCTAGTCCTTCTAAAATTATTATCTATTATTATCTAAACTAACTAAGACCTAACAGTCTTTTATACTAACACTGATTAGTAAGCGCGTATAGATTAGAGACTATATTTCGAGAACAAATACTAAGTTATTAGTATTTATAAACAGAAGTCGGTTTTTAAACTAGTATATTCACCCAGCTTTAAAGAGTATTTAGAAGGCCTAGCATTCGCTGTCTAGCACCGGAGGATACTACCGAGGAACGTAGTACTAGTATTCGCTGTCTAGTAAAGTATAACTTCGGAAGTTTCTAGTATTTGCTATCTAGGAACTGTTTCTAGTATTCGCTGTCTAGAACAAACACTAAATCGAGCCTATTTACCAACTGCTAATTTCCTATTTAGGAAATAATAAAACAACTGTAAATTTCCCGTTTAAGAACGACAACACTATAAGAACGACAATACTATAGAAGCGACGATATTATATCTAAAACCTAGAAAGAGGAGGACGTCATCCTCGTTAACCTTTATACCGACAACTACGTACGAGTAAACGTACCCGTCGACGAAGAATTATAGGAACTATTTAGAGAAGACTTCGAGGGCTTTACTACTAAACGCTTTAATAACGTAGGACAAAACACTACTAGCAAACTACAACGAGCGCTTATAAACGGCGGCGTATATATAGAGATAGACTATAGAGTGATAAAGTTACTAGAAGCACTTATAACCGCTTTAGACGAATTATAACCGAAATAGTTAAAAGTTTTCGTAGTAGAGTTTATAATCGAACGAGGTAAAAATATTAGATCCGAAATCCTTAAAAACTTTATAAAAGTATAGAACGACAACCTAGTAGTAATCAGAGCGCTAGACGAACCTAGATTAACATTTAGTAATAGTAGCGGTAGTAGTAGTAGTAGAAGTAGTAATACAAATAACACTAGAACTATAGTAACAACTATAAAACCCGCTAAGTCAGCACTTCTAGTTATCGACAGAGATCTAAAGCCACTATCACAGTACGTATAGTAACTGAGCAACGTTGCTAAATCGTATATAGAAGATATGAAGTACGATGGCACAGGTAGCTTTAATGTTAAGCTTTACGAATTTATCGAAGTGTACGTACGATTAGGCGTACCCGAGTCTAAATACTACTTAGTCTTTCCGATTATATTAAAGGGATTAGCCTTAGGCTTCTACTCTTAAAATATTAGAGGGAAGAATTATACGTATAGAGAAGGTGTCGATTTAATATTAGGTAGATTTAAGAGTAGGAATAAGTAATAATATAATATGATAGGATAGGAGGCTATATCGCTTTAGTCTATTTAAGTAGAGAACCCGTACGAGAAGGAGTCTAGATGCCTTAAACTACTATTTAATAAATTAGCAGTCCTCCGACATACTCTACACCTAGACTTCCGATCTGATAATTTCCTGGCCTAAAAGCTTATACAAGTCTTAAGTAGACATCTAGCACTCGCAGCTATATATAGTAACGCCCCTGAATGACTTCTAGATTTCTAAAACAAGCTTAGCGGCAATCTAATAGCTTGGGAATCCTCGAGTAAGAATCTAGCTGTATTTTAAGGCCCTAGAAACTCTCTTGTCCTACACTAGTATATAAATCACTAAGATTACAATCATTAAGCTAAAGACTATCGAGACTACGATTGTGACGATACGTGTTTGTAGAATCAATAGTTCTTTATTAACCGCCGATATTACAATAACGGTAATGGCAACGGTAATAACGGTAATAGCAATTATCGGGGCAATTATCGAGGCAATTATCGAGGCAATTATCGAGGCAATTATCGAGGAAAGTTCAATCGATTTAGACGATCTAACTTAAGACGTAACGGTAATATAAACTGGTAGTCCTCCGACAACACTATAAACCCGAAGAGATGCTTTATCTATAAGAAGGTTAGATGTCTAGCACGATACTATAATACCCCCGGTGACATAGAACGACGACGAGCTATACGAAGCCGATTTAACAATCGTACAAACAATAGATACGCTAATAATAAAGCCTTTTATATTTTCCTAATCGAGTATAAAGGAGAGCTAGATAGTAGCATTAAACTAGCCGCTATTATAACACACAAACCTATCCTAGAGCAGATGCTTTAAGATATCGAGGATAAGGATCTCTAAAACGACTAGGCTTATCTTATAGATAGCGTAGATAATATCGATCTACAATTATTCCTAGGAGGCACGTAATAGATGACCGAGAGTAGTAATATCTTATACGAGGAGGCACAAGAAATTACATAACAACTGTGTATATTAGCGATAAAACATAAGATCGACATTCTTTAGAACACTATAAATAAAGACGTCAGTAATACGCTTAATAGTAACACGTAGTATGCTATCTTTAAGAGATATCTGCCCGAGTTCTAGTTCGGAATCCTAATCGATATAGGAGCATCTAGAAACTCTATAGTCGGATACGATTAGTATACCGTATACAAGGCTTAGTTC
The DNA here is from genome assembly GCA_900536425.1 of Hymenoscyphus linearis. NCBI lineage: Eukaryota > Fungi > Ascomycota > Leotiomycetes > Helotiales > Helotiaceae > Hymenoscyphus > Hymenoscyphus linearis. The sequence goes on along the minus strand of UNPR01000129.1, from coordinate 85,437 downwards.
TACGAAGTAACACTCGATACCTTAACCGAAGGAAAAGTCAAGATATTAGGTATAGGAAAGGGCTGCTGTAACGAATACTCAATCGGGCTAACTAAACTTGGCTGGGTGTTCGCTGGTTGGTATGCTATGATAAGAAGAAGACTATCGGGTTGTTCACTTGGAAGTGAACTCGTTACTTGTATCAAAGATGTCAAACAAATATGATAAGATTGATAACTAAGTTGAGCACGAAGCTCCTATCTAATGGCAGAAGTGCCAGTCTTATATAGAACCTTCGTCCTTGTTGTGAGCGACAGGAGCGACTCGCTACTCAGTCGCTCCAATCACGTGACAGTAACCAATGAAAATCCTTGGATCGCTTGGCTACTCTAAGCGATCCCTATTTGCTATAAGAAACCTGGATGTGCCTGCTGAGGGTTACGCCTCTTATTATGACAAGTATCACGTGAGCACGTGATTCGTGACAGCTGCCTTATAAATATCGGAACTGTAGCTGTAGAATCACCTATCGTCACTATCTAATTCTACGTGATGTAAGTAGATTTACTATTCCTGCTCTGTTTATAGGATATAGACAAACTTTAGGTATTTGTATAAACCGTCGATAATATACTTATTTAAAAACTTCTAGATAGGTCTATATATAAAGTTCCTATTACCCGTCGAATTAGCCACCTATAGATAACCTAGGGAAAGACATAGGAGGGATTAGAAGTATATCTTTAAGACGACCTAGTAATAAGCGGAAGAATGCGAGTACTTATAGAAAATAATATACGCCGACTATATCGTCGATTCGGACACCCGTCAGTTCGTAAGCTTTACGACTTACTATCAGCTGTAGGATACGGGAATATCGATATATTATTCCTCGAGCAGCTTTGTAAATTTTATAACTACTGTTAGCGCTTTAGAGCCTCGCCTAGTAGATTTAGATTTATAATTTACAACACTGCGGAATTTAATTTTAACGTGTTAGTCGATATATTCTTTATAGATAATAAGAATAAGAAAGAACTAGTTATCTACTTAATCGACGAAGGAACTACTTTTACGCAAGCAGCTTAGTGTCTAAAACCTATAGATTCTTATAATACGTAGGAGACTATTAAAAAGCTGTAGAATTTGCTTTACTACAGAGCACCCGACTTTATTATATATGACGCCGGAACCAACTTTATAAGTAAAGAATTCTGAATGCTAGCTCAATCCTACGGATCACAAGTTGTAGAAGTCCTATTAGAAGTACACTAGTCGATTAGAATAGTAGAACGATATTACAGCCTACTCCGAAGAGTTTATTATATTCTCTTACGTAAGCTTCTGTAAATCGATCGAGAACTCAGACTACAATATACTGTAAAGATTATAAACCGAACAGCTAGTCCGAATAGCCTAGTACTAGAACTACTAGTCTTTAGACGCTATTCTTACATGTTCGAAACAGACTCGCCGTCAGTAGATTATTAGCAGCGAGCTAAAGCTGTATAAAAGGCGTATATAGAGCTCAGACAACTTAAGGCGAATCGTAAAGTTAATAATGCCCTTAACACCAGAAACGGCCCGACGTCGTATCTACAATATCTAGAGCTATTGTCTCTAGTCCTAGTATAGAGAGAAAAGAAGCACAAGAAGGTAAAAGGATAGAAGGGACTATACTTGTTCATGGGAATTAACGAACATAAAGTTGTAACTGTCGATACTAGTAAGAAGGAAAAGAAGTTTAGATCAACTTAAGTAAAGCTATATTATGTCGAGACTCTAGACGGACTAACTAAACTAGAACCAATTCTAATCTCTGAAGATCGAACTCTAATTCCTGACACACGTACGCTTCGATCAGCAATACGATAAAACAACGCTTAGCCAGCAGTACAGCCAGAAACTGTAGTACAATTAGAAACTATAGTATAGCCAGAACCTGCTGAACCCCTTAAGCGAGGACGTAGAAGACTACGAAAAGCACAAGTTCTAGAACCGATCTAGCAACTAGTATAGAAGCGAGGACTAGGACGACCTCGAAAGAGCTTTATAGTACACGCCGAAATATCGACTACCGAGACACTAAGTACGGAATACTTCTTAAATATAATACTAGATGACTGTGACTACGGAGATCTATCCGAAGCCGATATAAAGGAAATATTGGGTATCGAAGTAATGAAGGTATACGATGTTGTCAACGAAGTAGACGTACCGTAAGGCACACGTATCTTTAATAGTAAATTCATTTGTACTAAGAAAGATATAGGAGATAAGTCGAGACTTGTTGTACAAGCCTAGGGAGATAGTAGAAAGGATTTAGTATTGATATAATCACCTATAATCTAACGAATATCGCTTCGAATTATGCTAAGCATGTTTATTACGCTCTACCGACAAAGCGAACACGGAACAGCAACAACTCGGCTTATCCTTTGTAATATAGCATAAGCATATACCCAGTTAGGAACCCTACTAGCACGCCCTATATATGCTCGACCGCCAAAGAATCCGACTGTTCCCTAGTTACAAGACTTAATTATAAAGTTTAACATTCCGCTATACGGTATTCTAGAAGCCGGAAACCACTAGCTGGCAAGATATTTACGATATCTTAAGGAGCAACTTAGCCTGACCGAGTCAACTTATAACCCGTGCCTACTATATACTAAATACGACAAGGATATTGTTTTAGCCGGTCTACAAGTCGATGACACACTATATATATATAATAACGCTTTCGTCGAAAAGGAAGCCAAGGAAATCAAGAAAGTAGGCTTCTTATACAAAGAACTTGAGGAATTGACAATAGACAAGGCACTAAAGTTTAGTAGAGCTAACATATCTATAAACCGAAACAACACCGGAAACACTATATTAAAGCTCAGCTAAGAGAACTAGATAAAGAATTTACAACTCGTACAAAATCGCTCTATTACGATTAAAGCCGGAAAGACAGCACCTGACGGTAAGGTGAAGGAATCTATACTAAAGGATTAATATACCCGTTAAAGAGCACGTGGCGTATATATAGGCACTGTCTCTTAACCAGAAGTAGCCTTCGACCTATCGTACGTAGCACAAACTAAGGAGCCTGAAGAACACGATATCGAGCTACTAAATAAGCGAATTAAGTGGCAAATAGACAACTCCTAGCGCGGACTGAACTTTGTTACACTAGACTACGATTCTCTTAAAATAGGGGTATTTATAGATGCCGCCTTCGCAAACAACAAGGACTATTCAAGCTAAATTAGGTACGTAATAGTACTTATAGATAAGGCAGGAAAGGCCAATATTATCTACTAGAGCTCGACTAAATGTAAGCGTGTAATACGTAGTATCCTAGCCTCGGAGCTATACGCTATAAGCTAAGGAGTCGATGTAGGTATATCGGTAAAGACGACTATAAGTCTAATAGTAGACTACCGTATCCCCCTTAACATCTATACCGATTCTAAGTCAATCTACGATTATATAACTAAGCTTAGGACTACAAGCGAGAAGCGATTGATGATCGATATACTCGCTATAAGACAATTATACGAAGAACGAGATATCGACAGTATACAATAGATAGACGGTAAGAGTAATCTATCTGACGCTATAACTAAGGGGACTAAAGTCAATAGCGCGTTAAAGGACCTAATCGATACTAATTATATCGAAATCAAGAAGAATAGATAGGTGGAAAGAGATTGACTATTCACTTTTAAAGTATGCCCAGTGTTACGACGAGGGATAAGTAAATAGATTCTAGATATCTGGATATGGCAAGAGATAAGTGAATAGGTTCTAGATATAGCGTATATAGAATAAGGATAAGTGAATAGGATCTTACTGTGGCACAGTTTAGAAGGGATCACGTGATCAGCCAAGGCGAGCTGACGAACCCTGGTAACGCCACCAAATATCCTACTATATAATCAAGTAGCTAGTCCTTCTGAAATCATCATCTATTATCATCTAAACCAACTAAGACCTAACAGTCTTTTGTACCAACAACTACAAAGAATCATCTATCTATCTATCTAAGTCAATAAACCCCTAAATCACTACCCTACCCTAGTAATATAAATCCCCCCTCTCCTCTCCTCTCCTCTCCTGAGCTACAAAACCAATCTCTCCATCTCTATTCCCTTTACACTTTATATCAACCAACAACCTAAACCCGTCTAAGAATCAAATTAAATTAAAAAATATAAAATTGAAATTGAAGTAAATATGTAAACTAAACTAAATAAACAAGACAAGACAAGACAAGACAAGATAAGATAACAACCTAATTAATATTCAACAGTACCCTTTCCCAAAGTTTTCCATTCCATCCCCCCCCTCCTCCCCCCCATCCCTCCCGAAGTTAATACACATAAACTTCTTCAAGTCCTTTAGACGCCCTTTTTAAATTCCTCTTTTCCTCAAGGAACTCGGCTCGGTTCTAGCTTTTGTTATTCTTTCTTTCTTTCTTTCTTTACGGGTACCCTAGTTAGTTAGTTTCTTGGTGGTGGTTGCTTGATTACGGTAGGTAGGTAGGTGTTTGTAAGTTGGCAAGAGAACTGATGATTGGGGTATAGGTATAGGTATAATTGTAGTTATAGGTATAGCTATATGAGTTTAGTCTAGTCTACTCTATGGCGGTTGAAAGGTGAGGAGAGAAGAGGAGAGGTATTGTAAATTTCTATCTACGTAATACTAGGTAAAGCAAGAAATCTAAAATCTCTCTCTCGAGAGAGAGGGGGGGTGATCGATTTGATTTGATTTGATTCGCTATAATATAAGTAAGTAAGAGGAAGATTTACCTATCTATACCCTATTATATCAAGTATATAACACAACAATTTACTTACTTACCCGAGAAAAGGGATATTAAAATATTCAAATATTAGAATCTAAGAATACAAAAACAAAAACAAGGGCTCACTCAAACAGGAAAACGAAGAACCATCGCGTATTCCATATATTCTCTATATTTTATCTAGTCTAGTCACTACCTAGTTACCCAGTTACTTACTACCTTAGGTAATTACTACTTACTACCTACTCTAAATCTATCCACAATAAAAAATATACAATCAATCAACCAATCAAACAATTCCTCAAACAATACAAAACCAGAATTCCACCCTAACAAACATCCATCCATCCATTCATTCATCCATGAAAATCGATTCTAAATCCATAAAAGGAATAAGATATAATAAGATAAGATAAGATAAGATGGGGATGAAAAGTAAAAGTTTGAATCTACTGTATATCAAAAAGTACATCGATCTTACAGTATAATATATATATATAATAAAAAACAGTAAGGACATAGCATGGTAAACACTAACTAAATACTATACCAAACACTAAACATCAAACAGTACCTAAATATTACCGAGTCTGATAAGTTGAGAAGTCTTAACAGCTAGCTAGTTAACTAGACAGACAGACAGACAGACAGATACTTAACTTGTCATGAAATAAAATAAAATCAAATAGGGAAAATATCGACAGTCAGAGTAAGGGAAATCGAGTACTATTTTAGAACTCAAATCAAAGACTCGGAAAACCTCGAGTCCACTCAACTGAACTGAACTTGAATGCAAATCAAGGAACGGAAAAGGAAAAAAAAAGAAAAGAAAGGAAAGGAAGAGAAATGTTCCAGATTAGAAAGGCTCACGAGGTCTGCTTTGAAAGAAATGATACTTCGTACAATACGATACGATACTTACGATGCCTCTCCCGAAACCAACGAGCAAGCAAACCTGTTGGTCAAGTCATTCAAGAAATCAAACCAAACCAAACCAAACTTTTCCAAAGAAAACCTCTTCTTACCATGGTCCTCGATTCCTCTCCCCCACGTCTCTCCCGCATCCCCCCATCCAGCCCAACATCGCCCTCTCAAGTTCCCAACCAGTCAGTCAACCAGTCAGTCCACCACGCGCTTAGACCCCTTCCCCATTTAATGTCAGCCGAATGCACCATCAAACCCCATCCCAAAAATAAACAACCCTCGCGCTTTGATCAAGTTACACTCGGTCAAAAGTCGTGCTGGTTAAGTTGGGATTTCGGTTTGGGGATGGGAACGCAAGCGCTTATCTCGCATACAAATATGGGGTAAAGAAGAGCAGCTGCACGGGAGGGGGACGGACAGGAAACTTGTGCAGGTACGGAGTGGAGTACATAGATAGATACCCCACTTCACCGCACCACTTCGAGTGCCCACCTTAGCCACCTGCACCTTAGCCACCTACGCGTCTGTATCGGGGTCGGCTAGAGACTTTGAGAGGTGGAAGTATTTTGAGCCTTTGAGGCCAGACTAGACCTGATCGGACGAGAATAAGTTTGTCGAGACTCCGACTTTCAGGGGTATTTTGGTGGTTGACGTGCGAGTTTTTGGTTAATAGAGCACTTTACTGCACTGTATCTGGGGGGCATTGAGATAGAGATGGACTTTTTCTTGTTTGAGAGTCTTTTGAAATTTGGGGGCTGGACTTGACGGACTGACGGACTAACGGACTAACGGACTAACGCTGGAAGTGAGCAGGAGCAGGCGTAGGGGGGATTAGTGGGAAAGAGAGGGGTTTGAAATAGATGAGTTTTAGTACAATGGGACCCCTCATAACGGGGAATTTTTGTTTGACAGGTTCAGTGGATTTGACGCCCGTCATGTCAAATCAAATGAACTGTACCATATTATGCTTGAAGTTAGGATGAGATGTCGATGGATTGGACCCCACCCCTGAATGCGTTCGCAGATTTGCAGATTTGGTTGCAGGTACTGTATGCACCTGACCTGTGGGCTTGGAATCCTTGGATGTGCCCGCAGGTGATGGGAATGGTATCGTAGCACCAGTGTAACCGCTATGATGCTGCATTACTGCGTGATGGGAGGGATAAACGAATCCTCGAACCCTTTTCGAGCTTAGATGCGATGCGTAAATGCTCAGATGCGTGCGAGAGTACTCGAGTACGAAGAAATTTCCACAATACTCCGTAATAGAGGGGGTGGTTAGTGGTTATCGATATCTGAATGCGATCTGAACCCCCTTTTCCAGGTTGAGTGAAGGATCTGAGGCGGAGAGGGATGGATGATCCCCCTCTATCCGTGGATGATTGACGTCGTCGTCCCTTCTTTTTTTTTCTTGCGGACTTGATTGAGTCTTTGGTGGCGATTCTCCAGGCTTGAACCTGTACCTGTACCTGTACCTGAACCTGAACCCTCAGACCTTTCTCCTTGTTGGCCGCGCGGGGGGGTAAGTTTGGGTATCAATATGGCTCGGTACCTGGGATATAATATGGCAGTGGTGGTCTTACCCAGCCCAGCCATGCGAGGCCGGGCTTTGCTTGGTTGGGCTCGAAACAAGCCTGAACAGATTTCCAGAATGGTGTTGGAAGCATTGAAGAAGGTTGCGTACTAGTAGTTTGCATGGCATGGCAGACGCACCGGTAAAGTAGCCGTGGCCGTGACCGTGGCCGTGACCGTTTCCAGGGACATCGGATCGGCACTTTGGACTCCGGGCGATGCCTGAGAATACCTAGGTAGGTAGGTACTATTCTAGGTACTAGTAGTTGAAAGGAAACAGAGATCCGAAATACGAGTCGATGAAGCCGTTTGGCAGCTGCACTGTTCTCTATTGTATCCGCGGCTTCATCTGATTCTGATGGTGATGGAGTTGTGGAATCCTTGAATCCTGGAATCCCTGTGTGTTCCAGGTTGTGTGAATAGCTTCGTTAGTACGGAGTAAGGTGACAGAAATGGTACTTGATACTACCTATAACTTTTGCCCAACGGGTCCGGATGGGCGGCCGGCACTGGCTGAACTCATACCAAAATCAAGGCCTGATGTTGGCATCCAACATAGGTACTCGTGATAGGTACTCTTACGAGTACCTAGGTATGTTGATCCTGGGCAGGGCATTGTTGGATCCCAATTCTGGTTTCTGTTGCTGATGTACTGTGCCGTCTGGTACCTGGTTTGGAGTACAGGATTAGAGTATGGTAGAGTACCAATTAACCGTAAAGAGTACGAAGGTCATCCCCCCCGAGACCCCCTCTTCTTCAGACCTAGATTAGCATTACACCACGATTGCCGAGAAGAAGTGCATATCTGATATCTGCCTATCTGGATATCACTGGCGCTGTGAGCTGTGAGCCATTAGGACTATAGAACCTGACTCTCCGCGGCAAATAGTAATCTTACCTAGGTACCTACCTACTTGCCTAGGTAACTTCCTAGATATTGATAATATTAATAGCATCCGTGGGTCGAAATTGAGGGTATCGACACTGCAGGATACCTGCAGATGTACTCGAGTACGGAGTACTGGAATTGCGTACTGCAGCTGTGCAGGTATACCGCAATGTCATGTCCTTACCCGCCGAACAATTGCGGAGGAGCTGGGTTAGGAGATTGACTACTGCCTAGGTACCAAACAGTTGAGAGACCAAGAGACCAAGAGATCAAGAGATGAAGACAATCGTGACCCCAAATTGCCCAAAGCAGCCCTGCCCTGCCCTGCAGCCTGTCTTTGCCTCTGCCCTGAAAAGGTCCCGATCTTTGTCTTGAATGGACGAGTGGGGGGGAATTGGGGGGAATTGGGGGAATTGGGGGAAATGGCATCACTTTTTCCAGGCACCCTTGCTTCAAGGTTATGATTGCCGCAATTACAGCAGGTGCACCCCTTGGCCCTTCCCACAAATAGAGGGTGTTTCCTCCTGTAACCTAAATAGTAAAGCCTATTAAAAGCTAAAAGGGACCCTCGCACCTACCACCACACCGCACCCACCGCACCGCAACAAGACCTCGGGACCATTGCTGCAAATTTACCCTACTACTGGACTACTGGACTACTGGACTACCTACTGGACTACTGTACTCCATACCACTGTACCGTACTACCCTCTGTACTGCCTGCTACCTGTACGTAAGACCTACAGAGGACCAAACACCCGCTAAACACTGGACAATCAACAATCCAGCTGTTTCAGGTTCACCTCCCCCCTATCGCACTATCGCACCCGCCCACAAGAGCCCTGACACTCCTTCATCACTCACTGGTCAATATCTCCCATCACCACAACACAAGGGGAAAAACCACTGTCACTCCTCCTCCTCCTCCTCCTCCTCCCCGTCACCCCCCCCCCCCAAAAGTCCATCACCATCACCACCATCACTGTGTACCAGTCAGCCCCATCTCCATCCTCATCCCTTAACGAGTCGTTCCTTTGTGTAAAATCAATCTGCTTTCCGCCTTCACCAGTTATCGCTTTTCGCTTGTAAGCCTAGTAGATCCAGTCCCGCGCGCTGATCCCAATCCAAACCATCCAACCAAAATCCCAAAGGGCAGAACAATCATCGTCATACGGGAATCTCTCGCGATCAACCACTCGAGAATCTAAAACCGGCGCATATACTCCATCGGTCGAGTTCAAAAAGCGGAGCGCTCGTCGCCAGAGTCGCCACCCCATTGTCGCCTTCTCCGGAATCGAGTCGCTCGCTGGTCGGCATCGAATCACCATTTTGATCCCAGACTCAGATCCCCGCTATTCACCGAATCGTCTGCAAAAACTCAATCACGCCCACCCATCCGTAATCTTCGCGCTGGATTCCCATCACTCTATACCAAGTCCATTCCTACTCCCCCCGAAGGTGTTGCGCGCTGCGACCATCCCGTCTTCTTTGTTCGTAAGAAATCGGCATCACCACATCGCTGAAACGCAAGGCGGTCGGCTCTAATCGCATCTGGAGGCCAACCTCCCAACCTTCTCAACGACCCAAACTTAGAGCGAAATAATGAGCGTGATGCTTCAAGCACCTTCTCGAGCCTCGACGGCTTCGTCCTCCTCCTTTCAGCCAGTGTCGCGTCAAAACACCCTGTCTTCGCAAGATGGCAGCAGGTCGGTGCGCCAATCGAAGCGCTATTCCATGACAACTTTGTACATGTCTATGTCTGCGAATGAGAAGGATCTAGAAATTGAAGATGACCTCGCAAAGGGTATGCGTTCGCAAAAGACCCTTGATTGATAGTGCTAATTTCGCCCCCAGCCCAGAAAGTCCTTCGCGACCTCAAATCCAAGATTTCCTCCCAATCGAAGAAGAATTTCGTGTTGGAAAAGGATGTCAGATATCTCGATTCCCGAATAGCATTGTTGATTCAAAACCGCATGGCATTGGAAGAGGTATGGACGGCAACTCGCATCTTGGAAAGCTTATTCTAACCTTTGTAGCAAAATGAGGTTGCAAGCCATCTGGAAGACGCTTCGGATTTACAGGAAGGATTCTTTCCCAACGACGACAAGACCCAGAAATATGGAAACTTGCTGTTTCTCCTCCAATCCGAGCCTCGACATATCGCGCATCTTTGTCGTCTGGTTACAATGGCCGAGATAGACTCTTTACTGCAAACAGTCATGTTCACGATTTATGGAAACCAATATGAGAGTCGTGAAGAGCATTTGTTGTTGACTATGTTTCAGGTAAATGCATTGTATCATCCAATCGACCATGTTACTGACAATTGCTTTCTAGTCCGTCCTAACCTATCAATTCGATAATACCCCCGAATATTCCTCCCTTCTCCGCGCAAATACACCCGTATCACGAATGATGACAACATATACTAGAAGAGGTCCTGGGCAAAGTTACTTGAAGACGGTCTTGGCCGATCGAATTAACGGGTTGATTGAATTGAAGGACCTTGATCTCGAGATCAATCCATTAAAGGTTTACGAGCGAATGATTGAACAGATTGAAGAAGATACTGGGAGTTTACCCTCTTCATTACCAAGAGGTGTGACTGCTGAGCAAGCGGCAGAAAACACTCAAGTCCAGGCCATTATTGAGCCTCGGTTGACGATGTTGATGGAGATTGCAAACGGGTTCTTGCAAACGATTATTGATGGTTTGGACGACACTCCATATGGAATCAGATGGATCTGCAAGCAAATTCGAAGTCTTACGAAGCGCAAATATCCAGACGCAAATGATCAGGCGATTTGTACACTTATCGGAGGCTTCTTCTTTCTCCGTTTCATCAACCCCGCAATCGTCACTCCCAAATCATACATGCTCATCGAGGGAACTCCAGCCGACAAGCCAAGGCGGACTCTGACCTTGATTGCGAAGATGTTGCAAAACTTGGCCAATAAACCATCATATGCCAAGGAACCCTACATGTCCAAACTTCAACCTTTTATTCAATACAACAAGGAGAGGGTGAACAAATTCATGCTCGATCTATGTGAAGTACAGGATTTCTACGAAAGTTTGGAGATGGACAATTATGTTGCTTTATCCAAGAAAGACTTGGAACTTTCAATCACGCTGAATGAAGTTTACGCTACCCATGCCTTGCTGGACAAACACAGTGCTGAGCTTAACAAAGACGAAAACTCGCACTTGGCCGTGATCTTGGCAGATCTTGGGACTGCCCCAGGTCAGCTGCCTAGGAAGGATAATAGGGCCATTAATCTTCCACTCTTCAGTAAATGGGAAACAGCCATTGATGATTTGACTGCAGCTTTGGATATCACCCAGGAGGAAATCTTCTTTATGGAGGCCAAGTCGACTTTTGTTCAAATCATGCGATCGATACCCAGTAATAGCGCGGTTGCTCGACGACCACTTCGCCTGGAACGCGTTGCAGATGCTGCAGCCACATCTCGAAATGATGCTGTGATGGTGCGGAAAGGTATAAGGGCAATGGAGTTGCTCAGTCAATTACAAGAGTTGCATGTCATTGACAAAGTCGATCAATTTAGTCTCCTTAGAGATGAGGTGGAACAAGAATTGCAGCATCTCGGATCCCTCAAGGATGGTGTCATCCTCGAGACTGAAAAGCTGGATGAAGTCTTCAAGACAATCAGAGATCACAACGCCTACCTGGTGGGCCAACTTGAGACGTATAAGAGTTATTTGCACAACGTCCGAAGCCAAAGTGAAGGCACTCGACGAAAGCAGCAAAAACATCAGGTTCTAGGCCCCTATAAATTCACTCACCAGCAATTGGAGAAGGAGGGTGTGATCCAAAAGAGTAATGTACCTGACAATCGGAGGGCAAACATATATTTCAATTTCACCAGTCCTTTACCTGGCACCTTCGTTATCTCGTTACATTATAAGGGTATGATAAATACCCCGTCGGAGCGAAATATATCTACCCGGAAACTAATGAAATCAGGTCGTAATCGCGGACTTCTCGAGCTGGATCTGAAACTGGACGACCTCCTGGAGATGCAGAAGGATAACCAAGAGGACCTCGACCTTGAATACGTCCAGTTCAATGTATCGAAGGTTCTCGCCCTTTTGAATAAGCGATTCGCGAGAAAGAAGGGGTGGTAAGATGATTGGGCCATTCATTGGGGCTCGAGATCATTCGGTTTTGTTTGCGTGTTTTTTTCTTTTCATCATTCATCATTTTCTTTTCACTTCGTCTCATGTTTTCTTTCTTGACTACTGCTGGCGTGCGGTTTTCCAGATTTTTTACTCGGATGATGAGAGTGGAGAGGTTGGGGGAGTAAGGAGGCGAATTTGATATCCTGGCGTCCAAATGTGGTATTTGGCGTTGTTTGTTTTCTTTTTCTTTTTCTGAGATGCTTTGATCGATGGAAGCTTGTTTTTTTCTTCTTCTTCGAAGTTCTTTTCTATTTTGCTCGTCTCGTTGCGGCGAATTTTTCATTTTGCTTGTTGCTGGGCCTTATACCTCTTCTCTTTTTTGCTCTCCATATCTTTTTTTTGTATTTTCTTCGTTTCCTCTACTTCTCTTCTCTTCATTTAAGGGTCTGATGGGAGATGAATGGATTATGTTGTTCTAATGTTCTCCTTTTTTATTTTGCTGGGGATGAAATTCTTGAAAGTTTGGAATGAGGTGGCTGTTCGAGATGAGCGAGTGAGGAAGAGGGTGTGTGGTTTGTCGTTGCTTTCTTCGCCTTGGCTGGTCTGGGCGTTGTCTTTTGGGTTGGGGGGGGGTAAGGGGTGGGGGTTGGGGGGCGGTGGTTTCTTTATAGAGATGAGATGATATGATAGGATTCTTCTTCTGATGTCTGATCTGAGCTTTTGAGTAATTTGAGATGATTGAGATGAGATGAGATGGTTTCATAGAGATTACTGATTCTGATTCTGATTTTTGGGTGATTGTATTTGTGAGGAAGTGAATGTATGTGTTGGATGTGATTGATTGATTAGGGGTTTTAATGGAGAGAAGTTTATGAGTATGTATATTACTGTATATACTGTAATGGTTAATATAGAGTTGTGTATATAATTCCTTAGTAGGAATATTCTTTGTATTACGCTTCTCACTTTTGAAGTATAACACATCCACGTTGTATTGTATAACACATCCACTTCCTACTCCAAATAACCCTTGACCTACACTTCCACTTACCCTTCCACTTCCACTTCCCATTCCAAACAACCCTTCCCTTCCACCCTACTACAACCCGACGTTGTACCACCGAGACCACAAATCCACCTTACCGGTATCTTTTTTTTTTTTTTTTTGAAAAACAAAAAGTTTTAAGGAAAGATATCCCTTATTTTTAAATATTACTTAATCGAAAATACTTATACTTACATTTATATTTATACTTACTTTATAGGGTTATATGGTTAGAGGGTTATAGGGTTATATATAATCACCACCTACTACCAGTTGATAAGGTACTTGATAAGTGTAGAGAGAGAGAGGGGGGGGGGATTAGGATCATGATTATGATCATGATTAGGGAGAGCTTGTGAGTGGAGGGTGGATGGATGGTGTGTTGAGTTTGCGTTTGTTGAGTTTAGATGGGAGGGGAGGGGAGGGGGGGCATACAAGTGGGATGGAGGGTAGATGGGTAGGAGGTATTAGGGAGAGGAAGAGATGGGGGGTAGGAGATTAGATTAGATAATCTTTTTTATGATGATGATTATTAGAGGTTAGTTTTTAAAAAAAGGATTAAGATTGGTAGAGGGAGATGTAGAGGGGTCGAGATGTAGAGGGTTATAGTTATGCTTTACTTGAAAGACTAATGGCTTGTTTTGATAATGGTAAGGGTTGGGTTTGATTTGAGGTTCTTTTTTTTGGGCGCGGGGGGGAGAGGGGGGATAATTGTGTTAGTAGTAGTAGTTGATGACTTGATGGGTCACAGGGTTGGTGTGGAATGGGATGGGATGGGATGGGATAGAGGTATATATTAATAGTAGAACGATAAGAGATAAGAGGGGGTTTTAGTTTTAATTTGATTAGATTAGAATAGAGTAGATTAAGTTATACTTAACTTATTTTTATAATAAATACTAGTATATAATCCTAATATTAAGCTATTAGTGTAGGATTTTATTAAGTTGAGTGATTAAGTGATTGAGTGATTGGGTGGTAGGTGGTTAGGGGATTGGATAAGATAAAGAGTAAATAATAAGTACTAAGGTAAGCTAAGTACAGTAATTTAGAATCTTTTATCATTAACGTCCCTGTAAACTAAATTCTTCCTCTCTATCCCACGTGTTGACCTTAACTCTAGGAAATAGGGATATCTACGGAACGCGGAATGGACACTCGTATCAAAGTGAAATAGTGACTTTTGAATAGTAAAATAGTGACTACTTTTGAAAAGTAAATTGGTGGCTTTTTAACTACTTTTTGACTACTTTTTGACTGAATTGTAACGATTCCACACCTCTAAAGACCACCAAACTAGATTGAACGGACGTAAGGATATAAATTAAGGACAATTAAAGAATATAAAGCAAGGATCTATAAAGGACAACTTAGAAGTAAATTCAAGGACTTTTAATAGCTACTAAGATGTTGTTGTTGTTTACGTTTAGAATAGAGTTTAGAATCTACGATGACAAGTTAGAGAATACCACCGTATTCTATCTATATAAATCGACCGATCCTTACATTCTACATGCCAAAGTGACGGGAATGTTGACGCGGTTATATTCCTTTGTCGCCACTTTATTGTTTTCCTTTAATAAGGCGATAACTCGATAACTCGAGAACTCTCGTTCGCAAATCTACACTTTAATTCAATATAATATCGACAATCATAAAGGACCTTTTGTTATACAATTGATAGTAGTAGAATTGATTGTGGTGGTGGAATTGATTGTGGTGGAATTGTTTGTGGTGGAATTGTTTGTGGTGGAATTGTTTGTGGTGGAATTGTTTGTGGTGGAATTATTTGTGGTGGAATTAAAGTGCAAGTGTTGGTTGTTAAAATATAAAGTCGGAAGTTCAGAATTCACTATTTCACTTTTCGAAAGTTGCTTTTGATATGAGTGTCCGATCGACGTTCCCTACTATCACCAAAAAAAATAGAAAAAGGAATTAACCAAAGATTAAAAATGCAAAAAAACAAGCACAGCTTATAGTATGCTCGGACGAACTCTGCTTCCGTAGAAGTTGGTTTATCTCGCATTACCAGATGACACATTCTCCATTGAGCCAGGCAACTTGGCTGATGATTTACACGATCTGATTGCTGAGAGGAAATAGCTTATTTGTTAATGTAAAGTGAAGAGATACCTAGTTGAGCTGTGTTGGGTATTCTTCGGTGGAATTCTGGGCTGGGTTCGAGAGGGTGAATGGGAGATGGATGGGTGTTGATAGTCTGTCTATATTTGGGGCCATGCTTACTTCGATATCGCGCTTGATTTTCTTTTACATTCTTTTATTATGTTGTGTAATGTACTGGTAGATACGATACGTGGTCTAAGGGCATTACTAGACGTTGTATATATGTATATAACCCTATATTCTCAGATTGTAGGAAGGAAAGATTTTGAAAGTTAGGAGTGTTAGTTAGAGATATCTAACGACCAACATACAAGGAATATTAAGTTCGTAGTGGTATGAAAAAGTCAATTGTAATTAGTAATTAGAAAGTGATGTAATTGTTTAGTTCTAAGGAGTATTAATTTTCAAGTATCTACGCACCTAGAAAAATTATAATCTTATAGATATAACATGGTCTACTAAACGTGATTCCTCCCGTAGAACTTATCACAAAAAACAAAGAGCTTAATTGGTAGGAAGATATAAGGTATAATAAGTGGTATTGTATTCGTATATCTGTATGTAGAACTAAGTAGGGGTTCTACATATACCCGCAGGTCACGTGGTCCCCCTACAGTATAGTAGCTGAAACTCCTACTATAAAAGTAATGTAATTATTATAATTCTAAAAGAGTATAAATATCTCAGTATCTACGCACCCAGAAAAATTGCAATCTTATAGATACAACATGGTCTACTAAACGTAATTCCTCCTATAGAACTTATTACAAAAAATTAAGAGCTTAATTGTTGGTAAGATACAAGGTATAATAAGTGGTATTGTATTCGTATATCTATATATAGAACTAAGTAGAATGTAGGCTACAGGTTCTACATATACCCGTAGGTCACGTGGTTTCCCCCCTTACACTACAGTAGCTGAAACTACTACTATAAAACAAGTAAGATACAAACGAGTGAATGTGGTAATATTGTAACACCGGCAGCTCTTTAAAAAGTAGCTAACCATACTGCCATCAAATCAGCCTCAGTTCACATTTCATCCCAAGCTAGAGAGAACCAAAGAATCCTACCATACAATTCATTCCTTTTATCCAACATCCCCCTTCCAAGCGCGACACAGAGAGTAATCAACCACCAACCACTAACCAACCACAAAAACAATTTTATACCCATTCCTTAACACCCTAAACAACCATCATATCTCTCTCTATATCTCGAAACGAAACCTTGTCCCCACCTCCTAATTTGGTCCTGGACATTGTGCATTACAGTATGCCGGCCCACAAGACCCCGTGCTAGTACAATAATGTATACAGTCTTGACGGCAGTTCGCCAATGTCTGGGTTGCGAAGAGGAGGGTCATGATTATGGAGAGGGGGAGTGGAGATTTCATTTTGTTGTGTTGTGGTTTGGTTTGGTTTGGTTTAGGAGGTGTTGTTATGTATAGATATGTTTTTTTTAAAATGGGGTTGGGAGTTGGGTTGTGGACAGATCTTCAATTTTTTGGGGGGGGCAGAGGTTAGAAAAGGTCTTTATATATAGAGTAGTCTGGGAGGTTGGAGGATAGAGGGGAATGCTGGGTAATAATGGGAGAATGGGTAGAGGGAAAGTATAAGAGAGTAGAGTAGAGTATATTCTAAAGTTAAATTTGTTAGTTAGTCCGAGTCCGAGAGTTACAGCTGTAGTACGTATAGTAAGTTTGCTTTCCATTCCTACTCATTTAATTCGTCGCGAATTAAGAGATTATACTGCGTCTGACGTAGAAGAAAAGTTGTGACCACTTTATTACTTTATAGGATGTAGGTGGTAACTTCCAGTGTTGTAATTACCACGTGACCCAACCCACCCTTTCGATTGTATATTAGTTAGCAGTTCTAAGTTTTCCCGATAAATCTAAGCGAGCCTCGGAGTATTTTCTAGGTACATATGGCATAAAACTTTAATTTCTGAAAGGGTTTTACTAAATTAAACCCTTACTCTCTGTTCAAGCTTCCTTGTGGATTTAACGTGCATTATGTCTGGGACGAAGTAAGTAGGTAGGTAGGGTAAATATATGGGTAGATACCTACTTCCTTATACTTTTTACTCATAGCTTACTTACTGTATTTCAAGTCATTTTTCATTTTAGGTTTGGCTAATTTATATATATAATACCTTAGAAACTAGGGACTTATTAGTAATAGTATAAAATCTGATTGGTAGAAATAATATAAACTCCCGGCCTTAGATTATTATCCCTTATTCTAAACCTACTTTCCCAATACGAGTAAGGGAGGTAAAACGTCATAATTGGGTGTGACGCTACTGTTCTCCCGATTGATCTGATTGGTGGTAATTACAAGGAAGGCTAAACCTGATCTTTTAGGACCTTCTGTCTACCGATGATATCAAAAAGGTACTTTGTAGAGTAAGGGATATCTTATCTTAGTTCCGAGTTGAACGGTTTTAGGGGTAGGAGGAGGGGGGCGAGCTGTATAGTCCTTTTGGCTTTTCGAGCGTAGTGACTTGTGGATGTCATGTTTGTTTAACTGTTATGTCTATGATGAGGTAAATTTGAATGTTTGGAATACTCTGTACGGTAGTTATTCGTTCTTCTACTACGCTGCTCAGTCTAGAAAGTCACCCTACTGCGTTATTTAACTACGAATTCGTACCTTCTATATTCAGGTATTGCCTAGTCATAAGGGAAATGCGACCCCAATCTAGCTACTCTCGTTTAAGTCGTCTCGCGAGGTCCTTTTACTCGTACCTCGAAAAACCTGAGAGAGAGGAGCGAGGTAAGAGAGTCCGCGGGAGAATATTAGACTGAGATTGAGGGTGACCCGGCCTGTCTATCCTAACTTTAACCTTAAAATCGTTTTCTACTTCGGCCGAAGTGTATCAATCTTATTTTACGGAGGTTTTTACCCTATTCTCCACTAGAGTCCCCCTTAGAAACTTACAATTAATATACTTGGGACGAAATAACTAGTTAGAGTACGCCTTTTGATCTACTCGCTTCGGCTTCTTCCGTTTAATTTCAATGGCTAGAGGTGGGCTCTATCTAGAAGTTATAGAGTAAAGATAATCCTTTTCATCGCCCTGTCGTGAGCCACTCTTGGTAAGTTAGCGTTTGTCGTTTAGGCTTGTTTTAGGTGCAATTGAAAGCATTTCTTTTACTAGTACCCTATATCTCTTACTCTGTAATTGGGGAATTCCAAATACGATTAGGACGCGCTCAGGCCCAAGTACCCGGAAAATAAACATAGACCCTACGTACTTAGAAATAGAGTGTTGATATACTATGTAAATTACGCCTATTTGAGATAATATTGAGTCTTGGCCAAATATTGTTTACTTCTAAGCGAGTAGTTCTAGTAGAATTACCAAAATTCTACCCTACATGTGCCTTCTATAAACTCATATTTATATACAAAGATCTAAAATTATTTGCCAAATCTTCATTTCGGTCATTTTGACAGTCTGAAATTTATAGACCACGATTACTCGATTTATTAGGATCTACCATTGTATTTAAGGTATTATGTAGTCTCGAACGGCAACTTGGATATTTACGAGGCGTTGTACTCGTAAGTGGTTGCTATTGCTAAGCGATATTGTAATGTTTTTCTACTTACCACTTCCACCAACCACTTTCACTACAAGAATCAACTCTTGGAATCTCGATAAATTTATATACCGTCCATGCTACCAATCACCTAGGGAACATATCTCAAAATACGTAAGGTTCAAGGGATTCCGGGGCAATAGACTGTTAGCCCTGAAATCAACGATTTCGTCGCGGTAAGATTTACAAACTACGGATATAAGCACTCTATCAACAACAATTTAGACCTCCGTGTGATCTTCCACCAGTATTCTACTAGGAAGGGTAGGTATTAAAAAAATGGTAGGAATCGATTAATATGAATTCACCAAGTACTTTTACTTGTCTATTGTCCCCTTGTCATATGTGGTTGTGTTATTAAAGCCTAGCTTATTTTCGTAACATGAATAGAAATGTGAGGGTTTGATAGTACGTGGTATCGTACTGTATGTGTATCTTAAGAGCGAGGTGTGGTTACTTCCTCCGGGGGGTTGAGTTAGAAGTGTTAGGGGGGATGTTTAGATCGAAAGGAGAAGGGGGGAAAAGGGGAGGTTTTGGGATTTAGTATTACCCCTCTCCCCTCGGCCACAGATTTACGTTTCGATTTTTAGGTTCATGCTTTCCTAAGTACAGTACTTGAGTGATAATCTTCTAAAGTAAAAGCTCTTTTTGAAACTTATCTACATTACAAGACAAGCAAAGGAGGCGCTGGTCATTGAGCCAACGAATCTATCTATCGCGAGCAAGTTCTAAGGCGAAAAGTAGATACAACCAACTTAAAAATAGAAACGTACATGTGTGGCGTCGAGGGGGTAGCTACGCGCCGCGCCCTCTTTGCACTAATATTTTGTTCTTTTAGCACGGGCGATACATGTTGGAGGGTACGGAAATATGTACCCTTACTTCTGCCCTTTTACTTTCGTAGTCTCTTGGGCATGAACATCAATCCTACAATAGTGCTCTCCAGCTGTTATCTTTCACTCCGCAAGGTCCCTAGCTTTGACAGCATAATATAAGGGTCATTTCTCATCGGCCCAAGCGTGCGATTGTCTTTCTTGTGACTTTTCTATGCATATTCACTGCTCAGAAATTGTCTGAAGGTTAAACTTGAGGAGTTTTCAGAGTAAGGAACACGTGCTTTTGATTATATGTCTAGCCATTATAAAGCTTTACGAATCACGATTAAAAATGAAAGGATAAGAAAAATCAAAGTAAGAAGAAACGACAAGGACAGGTAAGGTGAAGTAGTAAATTATTACTTGTGTAATATGCGTAAGGGGAGCTGGCTAATTAAGCGAGGACACGTGTAACCAAAATAGTTTCTTCGCCTTCCCGCTCAGCCCTTACTCCAAGACCAATATAGAACTTACAAATCACGATTGAAACTCCTAGGGCAAGAAAGAACAAGTAGGCAGAAGGAATAAGGCCACGTAAGGTGAAGTAGTAAATAATTATTTTGTATAACATCTGTAACGTGTTCTCCTAGCCTCTGCATAAATGTTGCAAGGTTGGTAGCATTCAGGGGCTGGCTAGTTAAGCGAGGACACGTGGAACGAGAACATTGAACATTTTCTTCGCCTCCCCCCTCGCTCCTCCATATTTCCTTTCTACAAAACATATCGAACCACAAATTGTATGCAACAGCGAACCTGGGAAATAGTAAGAACGCGATAGTGAGGCTGGCGGGTGTACACGTGGACAATTAATATCTGATATCACATGAAAGGTTTAATGCGGTGTTATGTAAGAACGTGGATTTTGCGATTTGCGATTTTGTTATTCAGACACGCGTTGTAACCATTATTTCCCTTTAGCTGCTGTACATTTGAGATGTCGTATTACATGACCATTCACTCCTTCAGTTTGTTCCCGAAGGCCCTGCCACCATTGCGAAATCTTAAACCAGCCTTCTTCTTCGAAAGTACCGTCTCTTCCTCCTCCTTTGGGCGAGTGTCGAGCCTCTAGCTCTTCTGGTTCTCGCTTGTGGTGTCTGCAAAACCCAGGGTCTGGTTTCACACCCATGCAAACATAGAAATCTCCCCTCGTCGCTACTTTCCTCCCTTCTTCGGCACCGCCTTGGGAACTCCTGCTGCTTGCTTTTTTTGATTTGCAACTGTGTCCTCGCTATAATGTCGAAGCTGTGCCCCATGGTCGTTTATATCCGGGGGTCTACTTTCTCCAAAGTGATAATAGCCATCGTCCTGTTCATGGGAATGATCCCAGTTCAATTCTCCCCGCTTGTGGGCGCCCTCGCGGAAGTTGCCATCATCTCTCTTCTTGAGTGCTGCCTCTTTTGCATCCTCCTCTGGTAAGTATCCCATCTTGATGTTGGCGTACTCAGAGCGGACTCTAAGGTCATTGATGGGAGGGGGAGCAACTGTTCCAGGAATAACAGAAGCTAGGAGGACAATAGTAATTGGAATGTTGAGGAGTTTCATTTTGCTATCAATAAGAGGAAGTAGATTTTAAGGTGGATTTTGACTCGTCGTGCTGACAGAAGAAAGGCTCACTAGCCTATAAGAATGGTGAAGGTGAGTGTTTAAAGGCACTTTGGTTTTTCCAAGTAAAAGACCATCTGGTGATCTTATATAACCGGCTATACGAACAGACAAAAAACACGGATCGCTTGATGAATTCTAATGCAAAACAGAAGTAGAAGGAGTACAATGCAGGTCAGAATAGGAGGGTCTGTGAGAGCAAGGGAACGTACTTTAAAGATGGCTGTGCTTTCAAAGGGTGAACTGCAATTAAGAACAACATGGCACGATTTCGTTTCCAGTTAAAGGTTGTCAGAAACTTTATCGAAAATTGGTGGTTTTGAAGTAGGAGAAATGGCTGTGGAAGTGATTCCGAAATTGTTGTACGAAGCTAGTCATGTGACATAATGTTATGTTGTCCACAACACACCCCATAGGTCATGTGGCCTAGTTAGGAATAGACTTACCTGTCAAGATACTCGGGACTGGCGAGGTACTGTCACAAAAGAATATGTGACAAAAGTCTTCATCGTCCAGATCTGAGTTTCTGGTTCGCTGGTTTGACTGATGATGTTGGCAACATGTAGACAAGCTGAAGGATTTCTTTCCAATTTCTTTGGGTTTTGTAATTCCACCTGGAATCCTCTTCAAAATCAAGAAGTTTCGCGCAGTCGGAACAAAGGTTCGTTAACGTAAAACGATGATCAGTGTATGTGTTGTGGAGACACATGTGCTTTCTCCAAGTGCTGGACTACGAAAGATACTTATATTCCCAGATATTCACCAGTAGGACAAGAAACAAAGCTCGCAAGCTAGTTCTAAGACAAAAACAAGAGAGTAGATAAAACAAGTCTGATTTCAAGAAACAAAACCAGCATGAATACTTCAGCGTGGGAAGGGGCTTTATATTTGGGATACAACTGGTCAGGACTGATTCCTGAATCAGTGACTTTGTGGCAGGTCAAAACACTCCAGAACCTTCTGTATTGTTACTTGCGAGTCATATGACAGCATGTCACATTTTTCACGACATAATCTACAAGCGATCTCAACTAATTTGGAACTATTCATTCTGACAATATATGATAACTATATTGTCATTCGACTTAGAATCCTCCTTGAGATTGGTAAGTATAAACTTAACTTCCTTCTTAGAATTTTCCTTACTAAGGTTCAAACACGAAGAGGATAGTTGGAGTATGTTGATATTCTGAGGATCTATATATGAAACCGGGGTAAGTAATATCTACGAGCTCCGTAAATAGTCAAGTCACCCTTACTCAAGATTCCCACAACCGGGTTGACGAGACGTGTTGTTTCTGGATGATCTTGGAGGCTGATCTCATGGAGTACCGATATGGCTGCTGTAGCCATGGATTTGATGGAAGTTAAACCCGTTTGTGTAAGACGATGGTTTTTGGGGACGAGATAAACAGGGGAGGGGAATGCAGTGGAGAGTGGTAGCTACTATTTCAACATCGAGGCCGTTTTTACCGAGAACTTCACTTGATTGGGTGGGTGTTCGGATTTGAATCAAATGGTAGTCAGGAAGGGGTGGTTATACGAAGTAAAACCTGGAGTTTTCTGGAGGCGAAGCTTTGGATGGTTTGAGAATTGAGATCAGTTGAAGTTCCGGGCAAGATTCGATTGGTTCGTGCGGTTTTATTATTACTGGTACACTCCCGCCCCCCTAATTAGAGGTTAATCGTGAACTTTATTGTTTTGCGGGCGCACGGTAGTTTCGCCATACAAATTTTAGTGTATGAAGCTCTCAGAAATAACCTCTATTTAGGTGGGGAGAGAGTATCTAGTAGCTTACATCTTGACACGGTAAGTGTCTAATTGACATCCAAACTTATTGTCTGGGAATAGAGTTCGGCTTTTAAGGTCAAAGACAAGTACGCGTGTAGGCTAAAAGGAAGTCGGGTAAATTCTATAAAGGGCTAAAGGAGGACTAAGGGGAAATTGGTAAGCAGAGTAGACTTCTGATCCTTTCTAAGGGAAATCTACTAGGGTCTGTGGTTTACGGGAGTTTGGAGCGAGGGTGGGCTTTTTATACATGTCATCCAAAGTGAAGGGGGAAATGGGAGTGTAGGTGAGTTAGCTAATACGAGGGTTAACTAGTATCAAGGTGAGAATGAACGTCAAGTACGTCCGTATCTTCGAGCTAATAAATTTTGCTTTTCTCTTCCTTACAAGCTTAGTAGGCTTGTGCTTTTCAACGATGTGACCAATCATATTTGGTGGTCTGAGCTTCACCTAAAATATCAACAGGCCCCATCATGCCCATGGCATCTAAAAAGTTTGAGAATTGTTTGAATGCTGCCGATTACTTTTGGAGCCGGGAGCAGAGGTGCTAGGACATCTTCTGGGGAAGAAGGGACGGGGAGTTTTAAGCTTATTTTCGGCAGTCGGACGTTTCTCAGTGGATACCCTTGTTTTTTTGTTTGTACTTCGTAGTTTTGCATCTGGGGGGAAAGGTGACGGGTAGAAACATCAGAGGTGAAGCGTTTGGGGCCGCTCGCGGGGGCGAATAGGCTTTGTGTTTGAGGGAGGAAGAATGGAGGACTGAGAGCCCTTCTTGATTTCGTAACACGTGTATGGAGATGTGTTGTTCTCCCTGAGAGACCACGTGGTTGTTACAAAAACGGCATCACTTCGAGGGTTGTGAATCGTGAGAAGGAGAGAGGGGTTTTGAGGTATGTTGGGGGTAGGTTCTGAGGCATTATTATACTTATATTTTCGTCGTAGGTATTTTCTAAAATTATGAGAAGGTTGAGGTATATATTTGTATAAAACAGAATCGGAGGTTATCTTGTGAAAGATATTCGCTTACATTATAGACCCCACTGATCAAGCTCATGTGTAACAGCAGGTACGAAACCTCTCGTATGTACTCACTGACATGAGGCTGAGAGGAAAGTCAAGTTTAAGGAACACGTCTTCTACCTAAAACGAAATCCTTCTCTTAACATTTGCCTATGATTACTATCGCTAGTCTTCTACATTTCAAAAAACAGAAAGAGGCTAGCTCCGAAATTTTGGACTTCAGTGGTCCATATAAAATCGACAGAAAACTTTCGCTTCTGAAGAGAAAATTAGCATGTATCGTTTTTCTGTTACTCTTCATCTTGTTATTCAAAAATCCAAAGATGACGTTCTATCGACAGGCACTGTATTTTAATAGTGCTAGGCAGGATAAGAAGTCTGCAAATAATCAAATTTTCTAGACTGGATACACTTTAGGAGCGTAGATAGTGACAGATAGTAAGGCGAGGATACCGCTATGTTCTGGATTATATTGAAGTACATATATTTGTTTTAGGGCTAGGGAGTCGGATGCAAGATATACAAAGGGTGAGGTCAAAGAGAAGCCAGACTTTTCATAGGTAAGACTGACGGATCAGACTTAACTTCATCTCAAATATGCTTCAGTGAATCCAATATATCTGATCTTTTCGGGTTTTGAGATATTGTCTTATTCATAATACCGGAAAGGTTTCGTTGTCAATAGTGTTACATCTTCACCGTGGTAAATAATATAAACCACTTATAGCATAACTCACTCTATGCGGGGTATGGGGAGCAAATTTCCAGCGAGTGTCCATTGAATTGGCGGATCGCTGGTGTGACTTGGAGGGGGGACTTGATTAAATATCACAGGATTTGGTACCCTTGCTCTCAAGACTTGACCTGACGTAGTTTCGAGCTTCTGTGATGCGAGTCCTTTCAAGTTATTCTGGTTGTAATTGAAAAGATATACAATTAGAAGGCGAACGTATCAGATTAAGCGAGCTGCGGGTAGGTACACTTCTGGTTTTCTCAAGAACATTTCATTATTATTTCTTAATATGTCTCTCCGCCACAACTCCATGAACAGGACTTTCACCAAAGTAAACTTTGTTTAATATTTTAATTGTGTTCTTTTATAGAGATCATTTGAATAAGCGGAGAACCCGGAGAAGCCAGATTTGCTATTCAACTATGGTGTACCCTGATATTGGTGACAATGAAGAAGAAAATCCAAACAAGCGACAAAATACCGGGAAGTCTTACTTCATGTGTGCTTGCAATGAACACCAATCAAACAAGGACTTGCCTTAAGATGATGTTCGAAGAGCGTCCTGCTTTTCTGGAGGCTCTACGGACGTCTCTGTTCCTGGAATGCTGTTTCGCCCTAGTTTTTATCCAGTCGTATTGTAAGTTCAGTACCCCTTATACAGACAGAATACCTGAAAATGATGAAGTGAGATTAGGCAGTACTACTTTTTTCTGAAGCAGAGAATTTATACTGCGGTAAGTTTGAAACCACAGGGGTAAAGTTCAGAGAACTTTCCAGAAATAAGAAAACAGCTTTAAATAGTTATGAATTATTATTATCCAATTTGCGAATTGTTATTTCAACATTGTTTTCAAAAACAACCAGAAGAACGAACACATCCAACAAATACGTTTAACGTATAAGCTGTACCCTGCAACCGAATATTATAACATGCGACCCGGGTTACTGTGGTCTTGAAACTTGTTCAGAGTTACTCTTGATGGGTTCATTTTTGCCTTTTTATACAGATAAGCTTTAAAAAGGGCTTGTTTTAGAGAATCATTGCTAAAATAGGAAATCGCAAAGCTTAAAAAAACCCTAAATGTACGGAGTACATAGGTATGTAAAGTCCAGGGAATAAATTCAATATTATTTCGCATTCCAGTTCATGAGTTTCGAAACATTAACGATAATCTTTCCCCGGAAGTTCCAACCAAAGACCATCTACAACACAATCTATTTTGACATAAGAATCTAAATGGAGATATTCGATGTTGGAAGATCTCTTGTCGCATATGAAAGAGATTTGTCAGTTCTAACCAAATGTTATGTATTGTAGATCAAGTCCAAAAACCCACAAGTTCCTTGACATATCCAGCAAATCACGGTCATAGCGCGGGCTTCACCCATCACCTCTTCAAGAGATAAAATAAGGTTTCCCGGCGAAACCGGGCCTTACCTATCGGGTCGCGTAACACTTCCAGCGCCGGAGAAAGCAACATGGTCGTTCCCTCTCCAGAATGTATTTTTGGGCGATCGTCGGCCATAGGTTTGGCAGTTCCACAATACCCGCACCGTTGCTCAGCCTCTCATTGTTATGTAACGAGGTCATTTTCTAGGGGGTGCGCTGTAGATTAGCCGCCGCCGCCTTCCGAACCGAAAAGGTTAATAAATCTTCATCAAACAGAGGTCTGCGAATGTTGTTGGCTTCCAGTCTTAACTAACATCATAAAATCTGATGTAAATGACTGGCGCGATGAAAGATTCCGTTGCAAGAATTTCTAACGACCCGATACTACGTAAAAAGTGATTAGACAGCTTAGTCTGAGCCACTCGCTAGGCTCTATTACGGCTTTGCAATTGGCCCGTTAGTTGTTAGTGAAATCAGCAAATCAGAGACTCGCATCTGGTTGATCTAGTGTTTATCACATATGATATAAATTTACCTGATAGTGTCCGGCTTAAACTATCCACTCCCACCCTCATTAGTTTCAAAGAACTGCTTTGGACTTGGCTCCAACAGTTGGGGATAGTAGGGATCAGATGCTTTTGATTGTGCGGCTGGATTGTTGGAGGAGATAGAGTGCAAATTCTCTGGCCCGCGATTTGGTGCGACCTCTGAGCGCTTCACGAAGCACCGAATAGATCATAAACCTGGGGGCCGCGTAATTGTGGAAGCCATTTATATAAGGATCTTTGCCGCTTTTCCGTGCTCTGTGTTGTACACAACAACAAAGCATGGGGTTCGGTTTCGTAAATTCGTCTCCACTGCACCAGTGCACATAGTAGATTGCCAAGCCACTATCTACCTTGTAATGACCATGAACCCTTGATAGAAGGATCAGTTTGGTTCTCCATGCCGTTGGAATTAAGTTGGAACGAAAACCACCAACATGGTTCCCCACCTTATGAAGCGAAGCATTGAGTAGAGATAGGGACAAGCTATATCCTCCGTATGATACCTACATTGAATTGTTTACGGGGAATTAGTATTGTGAAAAATAAATCTAGGGAACGCTGAAGGGGAAATTCAGAGATAAAAATACCGTTCCAAACTTGGGTTCAAATTAAAAGAAATCCCCGATATTCGATGGGGGGGGGGGCTTCCCCCACAGCCCAACCCCAGTGACTCCCCGGTTGGTTGGAAGCATTGCTAGGGGCGTGGAAGGGGCGGCTTCTCGGAGTGCAGATCGACTGGTTCTCGCTCGGACTCGCTACTCTGATCGCTCATTCTTCTTAGTTAAAATATCATGCCAAACTGAACAATTCAGTATGGAGTATATCCCATCACCAAATGCTATCGTAAACATAAATAACAAAGTAACCCGTGAGCCGCGTATTATCTTCCGATACTCACACGTGTTGACTGGGCAAGAATGGAAGTGGAAGAATGCGTGGAAGAATGTAACCGTAGGAATGGTTAGTTTCACTACGTATCACACATACATTGCCTTCCCTATCCAGTGCTTAGCCGATGAAGAATATTTCCGGTTTTCTGTTTAGTCAACGTCTAGATGCTCCGAGACGTCATTACATGATACGCCGGCACAAGCGGTTTTTAAAACTCCTAGAATCCCCCGGAAAAATGATATGTATTGCGCAATAATAGAAGCTCCATGTTCGTACCCCTTTTCATGCTCTATTGACACCTGATTATCAGTTCACTTGGCACGGCTTGTCAAGATCTTGATACCAGGAACCCTCGCGACGCAAAATAAGCCGTATCACCCTAGCACTGCTTGGAGACCCACTACGAGTACCATCGCTCTGCGCTACTCCGTACTTAATCTTCCAATTACCTCGAGAAGTCCCAATTATCTTTCACATTCTTTACTCCGCTTACATTTGTTTCCTGCGCTACTTTTAATCTTTCGTTTCGTATACCTTCGATAGTAGAAAAGTTACATACACCACTTACCAGTCTTTACATTCTTCACTGTACTCAGCTTACATTCTTTTTTTGCCCAAACTTTTCGAACTCAAATCATCAGGACCCAATTCTTTAATAAGACTCAACGGAAGAACCCATCGACAAGATTACGATTCTATAAATTGTTTCCCCAGGAAACCCGAAGCGAGGATGAGCGTTCGACATGAGAACGTCAAGTGGGTGGATGTATGTATTCCATTAAAACAAGTCTCCGATAATTGATTGTAGTAAACTGACACTTTATTCATAGGGCCTTCGTGGCATTGCTTCCCTCCTCGTCGTTTCCACCCATCTAGCCCGTGCCTTTGACGAAGATTTATTTAAACCGACCTCGGGGGAGCATATGGCACCGCGAATAGCACAATACCCCATTATCCGGCTTTTGTTTCAAGGTCGTATTGGAGTCACCATCTTCTCTCTTGTGACGGGATACGTGTGTGCTCTAAAACCCATTCGCCAATTTCGAGCGGGACAGCAAGAAGCTGCATTCAATTCGATTTCCAGGAGTGCTTTCCGACGTGTACCAAGACTGGTACTACCAGCTACAATTGCAACCACGATATCATGGTTTGTCTGTCAATTGGGTGTTTATGAAGTAGGGAATCGGGCAGGCGGGTGGTGGCTCAACTACACATCACCAAATATGACGCCATGGATCGGACAAGCTATTTTAGATTTGATCCAAAATCTTATTACAACTTGGACGAGACAATGGGACGGCTACGACACAAACCAATGGACTTTGGTTTCGCTCTTGAATGGTAGTATGATGGTTTATATGATGCTCTTCGCAACTGCTTATATCAAAACACGGTACAGAATGATGGTTGAGCTATCCTTATTTCTTTTCTTCTATATGAGTAAAGATTGTAAGATTCCCGATCGCCGAACAATTTAGTGCCCCGCTAATTTTATCCAGCTGCATTCGGTATGCAAGTTTTCTTTGGCGCATTTCTCTCAGAACTCGCACAGTCGCCTGGTCACATGGCCTGGTGCTCGGCTCGAAAATGGACCTCGCGAATCCTCTCGCCTATGCTCGTTGTCATCGGATTATTGATTGCTTCTTACCCCGAACATAATCCTGAATGGATGCCATGGTCCAACTCTATGCTTAAATTAAGCCAATACATCCTACCCAAGGACGCCGAAACCCCTCGCTTTTACTCAGGGATTGGATTAGAATTTATTGCCCTTGGAATCCACTTTTCACCTAGCATCAAGTCTTTTCTTTCAAACAAGTACCTTCTCTGGTTTGGAAAGAACTCCTTCGCAGTTTACCTTCTCCACGGAAATCTTCTACGCACAATTCTCGTCTGGATGTATTTCGGTTTCAAAGTTCCTGCCGACATTGTCCACGAGGATGGTAAGGTTGAGCGCGCACCAAACCTACAGCTCTGCGGGAGAGCGAGATTCTGGCTTTGTTTGCCAATCTGGTTCGTCATCCTGTATTCGCTTGCCTACCAATGGACCAAACATGTTGATCCTTGGTGCGCGAGAATGACTGAGAGGCTTGTGGGCCATGTCACTCTGGATGAACAAAAGGCAAAGGATGCCGAGAAGGCACCATTGCGAGCGGAGTTACCAAAATAAAATTCCTAGGTATTTTCTTTTTGTTATGAAGCATTGGAAGAAACATGGACTACCAGGATAGACCCTGGGAAACATACCACTTTGGCGTACATTCTCGCATTTACGGAGTATATGGAAACATCAATACATGGTTTACTACGGAGTTTGGACCGATTAGAAAGAGCGGCTATCGCAGATTTGAGCAGAATTGTTGCCGCGGGCGTTTAGATAATTACTCACAAAAATTTAGAGATCACATTTGTATCTTCTGATTACCTTTCACAGATGACATGAGAAGGCGATTTTGATGCAGAATTTTACATGCAATTGGGGAAAGGAGAGTATTGTGAATGTTGTAAATTTTTATTGAAGCAAAAATTTCTGGTTGCTATCCAGTAGTGCTTTGATGACCCCTTTTTTTCTTCTGTTAAATGATAACATATTTGACCGCCAATTAATTCAGCCCAAGTCTAGACCAAAGTCCCAACTATATTTTCACTCCCAAAGCGTTCACTATTTACCAGCCGCTACCGCCATGAATCTCGCCATACGAAAATCTCCCATATTGATGGTCTTTCGGCCGGCATGATTAGCACACAACTCCCAAAGCGTTCACTATTTACCAGCCGCTACCGCCATGAATCTCGCCATACGAACATCTCCCATATTGATGGTCTTTCGGCCGGCATGATTAGCACACAAGAGAGCTGCGTCAATGGCCACTGCAAAAAGTCAATACCAGATATTCCCCTGAAAGCCAATAATGTAATCTTACGTACCTTGAAGATCACCCTTGAACCTGGTCGATGCGAAATCGTACATAGCTTCTTGGATTTCCAGGCTCCTGAATTTCATTGCGGTTGTAGTTTTTGCCTTGGATGCTGCTGTCTTGGGCGCCCGCGCCTTTTTGGTGATTTTTCCAGTGAATCTCTCGTTGGTGTCTTTTTTTGGTCGAGACTTGGACTTGGGTTGCTTCTTCATAATGGGTCTCTCGACTGGTTCCTCTGCGATATTGTTATAGGAGTCTTTTTTGACGAGATCGACGGATTCGACTACTGCGGTGACATATAGGGCTTCTTCTTCTTCGAATGCTCGCGCGTAATGGTTTGGCTCTTCGGGTTGATAGTTGATGTCGTCTTTCAGTTCCTTCTCTACCTCCGCAGGGATCGAAACATCCACTTCGATATCCGAATTGCCTGATTTCTCGGGTCTTGGTGTGGATGGTTTCGTGGGTTCAGTGTCGGTGATATCGCCTTCGTTGTTCGGGAGAGAAAGCAAGCCTTCGAGGCGAGGAGCGAGAACTATACCAATTAGTACTTTTGCAACTTGAAAGTCAGCGTAAAAGCATACTGGACTGGCGGATTCTTCGTCGTTGTGTCTTTTCGTTGAGTGTTCCTCGGCCATTTGGAATGTCGAACCCGTGACTCTTTTTGACACCACCTGCAATGGTCGCAGAAGCAAGCTTCTTTAAATCTGCCTGTTTTCGCAATGGTGCCATCCTGAGTATTTATTAAGAGAAATTGTCGATAAGTATTTGAGATAAAGTTTGCAATTGGAGTTGGGGAGTTGTGGAAGGGGAGGGTTGGAGGTTGAGGAGAGAGTCGGCTCACTTAGACAAAGATGAAGTTTTATTACGCAGACTTTGGAAAATGAGGAGGTTGGAGAAAACATGCAGATTCACTCTCATGTATGGCCATGCTTGAAGGTGAGGATGTGAAGAATTCATGAACAACCACAGTGAATGCCAAGTCCTCGCTAAATGTGATGAGCTCAAGGAACGATAGGTCTACATCAAATCAGCCTATTGTTTCCTTCCTTCAAATGCAAGACCAATTTGAAATCGCCTGGATTTGAAGTAGCTGGTGATTGCTTGTTGTAATCCTAGTTGACGAGTCTAAGTTTTCTTCCTACGGACTGTTGGAGAGCTAGCAAGCACTCACTCTGTATGATTTTTTGAGAACCTCAATATGATGAGGGTGGTACTTTGCCATATGGCCGGAACCATCAACAAGTATCCCCCGGTCAACAAATCGAGTTGAGATTCGAGTTATTGCGAGTCACTGGACCCTCATATTGAGCAATAAGCGGGAGATGCTGAAGAGAAACCTCAGTAATCGGCATCCAGATCACTAAAATACAGACTTACAAGCGTGGCCAGTTTCCTTTGGAGAACAGAATACCCGGAACGAAACCACCACTCTTAATCCTGCTATTCCTTTGGATTTGACTCGAAACATTCTTGGTGATGCGTCCCGATCTGACCTTATTGAGTCTGTATCCTACGATTGCTGGGACGCCCTTCTTTCGGATAGCCGCAACGTGTATTGACGAAGCCATTTCCAAGCTGGTTCTGCCAGTCTTAGCTGAAGTTTCGAGTGGTAGGATTGATCTATAAAGTAGTGTTCGGCCAAAGCTGCAAGCTAGGGTGAATTGGAGAGTTGACGTAAAGTTGAGTGAGAGCAAGTTTCTTCGATCGAAGAGTCGCAAGTGCAGCGACGCGATTCTTGCGCGTAACAGCTTCCCTATTACCTTGTTGGAGAGCGCGTGAGGCACGAATTTTGTTAGGTGAGAAAGAGGTGGTGCAGTGAGAACTTATAGCAGTAAGTTCGAACGAAAGGTCCTCAGTTTGATGCTATCGCCTGCAAAATGTAAAGGTGAAGTTGAGAGTGAAGAGATATCGACTGACGAGATGTCAAGTTTCAAGCGAGCTCTAATACCCACAAACCTTTCTTCTCTTCACCTGGCAAAAAAAACAAAAAAGCAACAACCCGAAGGTTGAGGGAAAACTCTGCCATTTCTGGTTGGTTTTATTACACCCCGATATCCCACAAAACCCCAATAGCCCACAAAGCCCCGAAAGCCCACAAAGTCGAATATGTCGTAGTTGTGTTGTCGTCGATGTTGCCGCTGCGCCAATCAAGCTCCGCAATGCTTGATTGGCGCTGAGGAAAGGTCTTATCGATGTTATGAAGGAAATGGGCGATTTGTGGTGTCAAGGGAGAGACATTATTGGTCCGCTTGCTTTGAAGGGGGAAGCTTCGGGACAACTTCGCGGGAATCTTAAGAGAAATAGTCACTCGATGCTCAAGTGGCCCTCCGATATCGTAAATGTTCCCGAATCTATTCTCTCGGGCATCCTCTGTAAGAACGCAGTCATGGGTTATCCTGAGATCTTTCTTTACCATGCATGCGGGAAATCAGCAACCTAGGCGATGCGAAGGATTGGAGGATTTTGCAACTATTTATTTACAAATGGATACATCAAAACTGAAGCAAGCAATTTAGCGCGCAAAGAATTCATCAGAACCAGATTACTGGCATGAATGGGTCTAGACACCGAATAATGGATAGACTTTTGTGTTCACCCACCCACGCTTCTGAATTTGGCAACGAAGTCCATTCAAATTCTCAAAACGCCCTCGTCCTTACGTCTTCTGAACCTCAAAGCCCCTTTCTCACCATAGCCAAGTTGATTGCGTCTAGTCAATCATCTAAAGCCCAGCAACCAACAACCCAGAAGTATCCATAGACCAATCCAGAGGAACTTCTCATTCCTCCGAACTACACTGGTCCCACAAGTGTCTAATCCAGCAGACTCTCGAGCACTATCCAAAACTTCAATCGCTTCAATCCTGATCTGTCACCCCTTTGATATATCGAATCCCAGCTGAATAGCACTCTGGTGGACATCACAAACAATCGATCTTCACGACATAGCTTCTTTCATCGCGTACAGTGGTGACAGAGGGTGCAATCACCGGTAATGGCTCTCCGTGTTGTACATATTCTTCTGCTGTCGGTTCGCGCGTGAGATCGTCTTTCCAATTATGGTGGGGATCCTCCTCTCGGTCTTTGATGTCGTACGTATTCGCATGGATTGTGAATAATGTTATCGTATATGATAGAGCTGAAAGAAAAAGCATGTTTGGCAAGAATGTTCCGAGGTGGAAATATTTAATCCGTCATACGAAGGAGAAATGAAGCAGGAGAGGTAATGCAGTCAAGAAGACCATGCTCATATGTCCTATATGCGTAGTACAATTGAGAGCTGTGTCATGGCGTTTCAAATTTGTACAACTCTGCGGCACCTTAAGCACCCCGCCTCCATTAACCCACGCCTTAATCGGTCATTGGAGCGTTTTACATGAAAATTGTATCCTCAACTACTAATCGCACACTGGAACACTATCGACTGACCCGAGATCCCAACGACCTCAGCATATTCCACCATAATCCAATCACTCAGACTAGCACCCGAATCTACAACTATCCCAAATCTGGCCAGCGTAAGGAATATTAAAGGTTTCAAAATTGTTATTAACAACGATGAAACCGCTAAACACAGGGTCAAGAAGGTTGACGGCATCATCTCCCCAGGTAGCCTGATCAGGAACAGGAGCGATGATATCGACACTGACCACGCTCTTCTCCCCACCTTTCACCAAGACAGACTCTTCGTGAAACTTCACTGATGCGTAGTACGCATACATCCTGTTATAAGTCTCCCGATCCCACCATCTATTTTCCATCAATCCCGCAGGGGTATGAGAGAAAGTGTATGTTTTCGATCGGGTCGACAGATTTGTGATTGTGAGATTGAGAGTGACCACATTATTCCAAGTCACGTAGTCCTTCTGCAGCCCGGCATTGAGCTGGGTTGGGGTGATATATGATTCCCATGTCAGGGAATTGTGAACATCCAGTAGACCTGCTCCTTGGTGGATAGCTGCTGATTTGATATTTTGGTTGTAGAACCACGGTAAAGTCTTTCCCGAGTTTTGCATCAATGCAAAAATCTCACCAACGCTAAGGTCAGGTCGCTGAGATTTGACGAGAGCGTATGCTCCTGCCATATACGGAGTACTCATTGAAGTGCCCGACAGAATTGTATATCCACCATTCTCGAGTGGCCAAGTAGCGAGAATGTTTCCACCTGGTGCTGAAAGCTGTGGCTTGATGTCATACTGAAGTGTGGGCCCAAAAGATGAAAAGTTACTCATGAAGCCGCCTGTGTCAGCGACTGTGCTTTTGGCAAGATAACCCGTCGAACTCAAAAAGATTTTGTATTTCAGAGGATGTTTTTCGTAACTTCCCAAAAGGGTGGTAGAATCTTGTACGTCAAGGGTGATGGGATCGATTGGCCAGCCTCTTTCGGGATTGGCAACATAATATTCCTTGCCGTAGAATAATTCAACATCGTCCGTTGCATAACTCAGAAAGTACTTGTATCCAAATTCAGCTGCAATCTCAGCTTTGAATTCCGGGACAAAGTCGCCCCACTTGCATGCAAGAATGACATTTGCTGGATCTATACCCGCGGTAGTCAAATTCTGAGCAGCTTCCTCGTAGAGTTCTCTGAAAGCCCCGGTTAATAAGTAATTTGGCTTTCCATAACTCATAACTTGTACTATCAGACCTCCTGTGGGAGAATCTTGCGGGAAACGGGCCGAGTATCTGAGAGAACGTCCATCGGAATCTTTGAGTGCATAAGTGAGTGGATATTTGTTGTTCTGTACTGAACCAACGGCAAAGATATCTGCGCTGAGTGCTGGGCTGGAGGGTCCAAAAATACCGAACGACCCTGCATTACCAGCAGCTGCGAACACAGCAATTCCCTGCTCAAATAAACCTTTCGAGATGACTTCGTAAGGATTTGTCGTCTCGTCTGCCCAAATATGACCAAACGACATGCTGATGACGTTGGCCCCATCGGCTGCTGCTCGTAAAAGTGCTTTCATAGCAAGATCATCATCTGATCCCCCAACACACCCGAAAATACGATACATGCCTAGGAAAAATATGTTAGAAGGGGTGCTTGAATGTATATCGCAATTTCGGTTTACACTGACCTAGAGTTGCTTCAGGAGCAACGCCAAGAAGGCCGTAGCCAGTACCCGGTTGATCAACCATCCCGATGATACCTAAATGGATCTTATCAGCATTATTAGCTCCGAGTTTTTGAGCTGAACACACCAGATACATGGGTACCGTGCCCCCCTTCGGTGCAGGTGGCTAGCGGATCCGCATCTTCAACAGCTGGCGTTCCTCCAGCAGGATCGTAAGAATCGCCAACAAAGTCGTAACCGAAAGAAATTCTGCAACCCGATCCGAAGCAGCCTCCAAGTGAGGGATGTCTATAATCCACGCCCGAATCCAAGATCGCAATCTTGACACCCTTGCCTCTGATGCCAGCTTCATGCGCTTTATCAACACCGGTCATTTCGTGAGGCCTATTCACATCCAAGTCCCCAGTGATATATGGCAAGGAGTTGTTGGATCCAGTAAAAGATCCCTTTTGGTATCTTCTCGCCAATGGTACACGGTGAATTGCAGCTGAAGGGGCTGGTATGGTTTTGATCGGCCACACATTTGCAACATTGTGTAGAGACTTGAGGGCTTCGACGTCGCCGGCTGTCAAAGTCAAAGAAAGACCAACGAATATTTTGTCATCCAAAAAGGTCTCGCGAACAGAGTAATCAACGCCGTCAATTCGCTTGGCCAGCGAATGAAATTCTTCGTGTAGGTCCAAGGCGCGCTTCGCTAACGGCTCTTTGCCTTGCAGTTGAACGATATATCCATTTGGAACATATCTCGGTTGGGGTTTTCCTGAAGCCTTCTTACTCTCCGCGCTTGCTGGTGTGAAATCTTTTAGACTTTGGGGTATCGGACCAGTTGAGAAAGAAGGATGGCTGAGTGCATTGCCTGTAAAGAGTGCTACAGCAAGCAAGAACTTCGTGTAAACCATGATGAAGTTCTCCAATGGAACAAATGAAATCGGAGTTTTGGATTGCAGACTTTGCATACTAAGAAGGCTCATCAGTAAGCTATATACAAAATTTGAGAATTCTGCATGGTGGTACTATATAATTAGTTAAGTTACAGCTCCCTATCTTCGAACAAGTTGGTATTCATTGCCAGCTGAATCCACAAAACAAAATACTTTTACATGGCTGGTCGAAATCAGTACAACTTGCTATTGCACTGGTGTTAATTGATTGGGCGAATCAGGATGCCACGACATATTACCGTGTGGTAGTAGGCATCGTGCATGCAGGTACACAACCCCAATGAGCCAGACGAGCATTCTAGCACTTCTCCTCAATTGAGTTGAGGTTTGCGCAAGAGAAGTATCATCAACCAAGTCGTGTAAGCAGGTCAATACGAGTATTGACCTAGCATTGTATGCAGGTAACCCCCTTCAGATCGACAAGGTGGTGTAATGTACTGTACCTGTACGGAGTACTTGAGTTGTAGTTGAACTTTGTAGAGTACGCTATCCCATGGATGTTTGCAACACCCACGGGAGAAACTAACACTATTCAATCATACCGTAAACACCCCGGAAAACCAAAACAGGGGCGATAAAACTTTTTGGGGGCTATTTTCTGAGATTTAATGTTGTATTTATCGAGGAATTCAGTAGTCGGTCATTATGCCAGGACGTCCGGATACGTGAAAGCATGCGTCCGTGGGCAGCCGGAAAGGGGAGGTTGTACATGCGTGCTTTCTGAACATCGCATATGACATATTTGCGTTTCTTTCGGACGGATACGGGCATATAGATGTGGGAAGCGTTCTCAAAATGACTATGGTATCTCAAGGTAAGGGGGTATTGCAGAATACGGGGGTGGGGTTGGTGCTCGGAATTTGAAGCCGTGATGACCGGACTTCAGGCGGGGTTGGGCTCGGAGGTGTGTCACGTGATATACATAGCCTAGGTTCCTATGTCAATGTTGAATTTGCAAGTTAATAGCGGAGGCAACAATACAAATTTGTTGCCAACAAGTCCCTCCAAATGTATTCGTTCTCTTTGAAACTACACACGAAATGATAGCCACCTGTTTCCCACTCGCGGATCCGAGCCATGCAGAATGAGCCTCCTCCACCTTTTTTTCTAGTGCTTTTGTGCAGTAGATAGGGCTTCTGATGGATAAAAAAAGGGACCAAGATCCTGTTTAATCTTTAGCGTGATTTGGTCTCAAGTATCAACGTATATTGAATACTTAGGACAATTCCCGTAATTGTCCCAGAACTTTGGTGAATTATTTTAATTAGTTTAAATATCAGGAATAGTAAAGAGTTCTATTAATAATACCCTGCTAGGGAAGAATTTTCTGCAGACTCAACTGTCTATTGAGAGACGGTGCTTCATTGGAAGAAAACCAAGTTTAAGCAATTGTACAGTACATAATTCACTTTACTGAATACTGGTACTGAACAAGATGATCAGATTAGATATAGCAGAAGTCAGCACTTCACTCCCCCTCCCCCCCGCGCCTCCCTCATGTTTTCAGTATCAGTTCATCATACAGAATTCCAAGCTAGATTGGCCAACAGGGGCATTATAATTCAACTGAATTCCACAAGTATAATCACAACTCCAGAAAACTATACGTAAACGTGAATAACCTTGTGCGAGCGACATCTTGAAATGGGAATGAAAACAACCTCTGATGTACCTGGATTCGGATTTCGTACATGGTGAATCTACTCACTCTACTTTTCTAATGCTGTCTTTCAGTGGTTCGTTGCCATACCAACCTCGTCAAGCCCTTCTATTATTCATTCCTATTTCAGCTCTTGAACGCAACCATTAACTCCTCAATCTCATTCACAGCACTCACCAACCATACTCATCTCTCATCAGTCAAGAAAATTCACTGTATCAGCATCTATAAATACCGTTGCACAACCTCCCCGGCCCTCGGACAATGTCCAACCAAGAGTGTCCATATTTCATCGGACCTCCGTAAGACTCGTCAAATACCTACATCCACCCAACCCACCAATTCTCGAACTTGCAAATCCAGGAATAAGCTTCCAACCTCGGACCATTTATTCTACTTGGTCTAACTAGTTATTCTGGAGAAGGAGATATGTGAGTACACGTGATAGCCCCCCTTCTTTGATGCGTAACCTCGTGGAACGCGCTGACGCGCGTGTGTAGCTTGTTTCGGAACGAGAGCCGGGTCTCCATCAACCAATTGATACAGAGCTTGGGGCTTGAGTTGAGATCCAAGTATGCGATTCCTGTTGCGATACTTGGGACGTACGAGACGTAGAAGGGAGAAGGGGATGAAGAAATTGGTTGAGGATGACTATGAAAATGATAAGGAATTGAAATCAGGTGCTCGCCAGGGAAAACCTTGGGGGTGTTGTGATGTAAGTTCCACCATAGGTCTTTCAATTCCCACTGTTTCATTTTATTATATCCTATTCTTAAGATAAACTTTGGAAGCTGACAAGTGATGTTCAGTGCCAAATACACACAAGTTATGGGAAGAAAGATTGTGATACATGTGGGCATGGTAAATGCCAAAATTGCAGGGACTGGGGGAAACAGGACGTGATTGTTTCTTCAGTCTGGATCTTTTGAAGGAGGATGAGAGGAGTGATTCAATAATATAGGGAATCTACGAATTATGAATGAGTCCTGTCCTCATCAAGAGAATATATTCACATGCGCTCTCGTATCACTCGAGCCTTTCAAGATATCTCTATAAAACCCGCATCTTCCAAACCCGGACGTTGAAAAGATCTGGAACATAACAGGAACTTTGAAAGTATATACAACCCTCATCAGTAAAAGGGATAAAGTCTCAGCTCGAAGCCAAAAAAGACAATATAAAAGGACCGAATAACCGACACCCTTGCCTCAAGATCCCAATGAGTACTTCCTCCAGTACAGACAATACATCAAATACACCCTCTAGAACACCAATCGCTTACCAAAGATTCTCTATCCAACCCTGCGACGACTCCTGTCACCCAACACTACGATGTATCTGCAAACCAACCAATGAGTCTCAAGACCAGACCAACACCAACACCAACACCAACACCCCAGAACTTCATAAATCCCCTCCACCAGACACACGTCAACACCACACTTCCCCCATCTTGACCAAGTCTCAAACCACAAGCTGCCAAGAATGTAACCTCCCCTTTCCCCTCCCACAACTTTCTTCTACACCACCATCTATAGAAACTTCACCAACGCCAAATAACTCGCAAGCTCAGACCGAGAAGAAGGGACTCAAAAAAAGGGTTCTTGACCGGGTAAAGAGACTCAATCCTACGACTTTTAGGAAAGCCAAAGACGAAAGTGGACTTTGGCTTTTAGGTGTGGAGGAAGAGGATAGATGGGGGGTATATTCTGATGATGAAGAGAGTGTTTCTATCGAAGGTAAAGAATGGAAGTTAGTGGGGGACCGAGGGACACAAGAACCGATGGAATGGGTATAGTAGACTACTTAGGTTTTTAGAAGGAGAGTTCCTCAATTCCTAAATTTATATAAGACTTTTTGAGTGCAAAAGTTGTGAAAAAGGGGGTTTTATACTTGTAATGTGGGTTTCATCTGGAGACATTACTATTAGACATTGTTCTCAAAAAGAAAAGATGTAAATAATTCATATAACATTAATTTCATAGACAAGCCAGTGAGTGGTATGCCAACCACACATTTCATACCACAATTGATTTTAAACTCCCCAACCCCAATTGAGCACCAAAGCTAATATCCAACAATGTAAATTCCCTAGCTCCCAATCCAGTATATTTCACAAAACAAAAAGACTTGAGCAAAAAAAAAGGAACATCTAATTTCCACCAATCTGACCCTTAGGAATGGGTCTGATCCAGGAGACACTTAGATTGACTCCAATACTAATCGCTCCAATAATCCAAATAACCCTCGCATAATGACTCCCATTATATCTGAAAATAATGGCAAATATGATACCTCCCAGGTTACCACAAGCCCCAACAATACCACTAAGAATACCATTGGCGAAAGGATGGACATGAGGGACAACAGCAAAGTTGGCGCCATTACTAGCATCCATAAAGATAGCAAGACCAGCAACGAGACCAAACATCGTAGCCTCATGATGAGAATTTGTAAGTCCGATAGCAAGTTCGAAACATCCCATGGTGACTCCACAGAATACGATCCAAAGCTTCTTAGCCCAGACTGAATTCGTGTATTTGTAGATGATGTCTGCGACCAATCCACCGAGTGGACGGAAAACGACGTTCAGAAGACCGAACATGGCGGCCCATCGGCCTGAGCCGGTTTGTCCTAAATGAGGAAAGTTCTTGAGGTAGTAGGAGCCGATGATACTGTTGATTGCTAGTTCTCCGCCAAATGAGCACGCATAAGGTGCAGCGAGAGCAAGGGTTTGGAGGGAGAAGACAACTGATAATGCTTCCTTCATGGTTGGAGCAACGATGACTTCGGCAACAGTAGCATCAACTGCTGAAATTTCAGCGACTTGTCGCTCTGTATCAACCTTCGTGGCACTGCCTTTTTCATTGGTGGTGGTCTTCTCATCTAAACCTTTGAGAGATGTCTGTGATTGACGGGCAGAGTCGCCAACGTTTTGAGCGACAAGGGTTCTAACGATTTGATGACGTTCTGACCATTTTCCAGTTGGGGTGTCTTCTGCTGTAAACAGAAGTCCGAGAGCAATGGCAGTGATAATGATGAATGGAACGATAAAGGCGACTCTCCAAGCCACGTGGGGAGTTAGGTGTTGGTTGCGAACAAGGGAGTCGAAAATTGCAGGCATGACGAAGTAAGTAATCCCTCCCCCAGAGTTTCCCCAACCACCTGCGAGAGCATTCGCAGTTCCAACCACGTTCTTATCGAAGAAACCAGTACACCACACCTGGCAAGGGACAAAAGAGCCACCGAGGACGCCAATAAAGAATCTCAATGCAATCAGCCCCTTGGGTGTAGTCACTAGTCCAGCCATGCTATAAGTGCTGTTAGTTAGAGGAACACACCTAAAATGTATAAAGCTAAAGAAGAAGACTTACGCAGTTGGAATTGCGCCCGCAAGTAAACATCCAACAAAAACTAGCCTGGGACCGAATCTATCGCATAACGGACCAGCTATTGCACGAACCAGCAGCGTACCGCAAAGACCCATAATGTTGGAATTCGCATAGTCGTCTTGGGTCATTTTAAGATCCTTTCGGATCGTGAGCGTCAATAGTGGAGGAAACGCATACCAGCTCAGAAATGCAACAAGGAAGCCGCTCCAACTGAAAAAGAAGGTACGTCCGTATTTGTTGAGGGGGTTGAGAATTGGGATTGATCGCGCTTTCATATTTAGCGGGTTCACCTCGGGTGCCGCCCATAGGTAAGAAGCTTTGAAGGTCATCTTTGGGACTCAATATTGTTATTTTATCGAGATTTATTTCCCAGGGCAAATGAGTTTGAATTGATGGGATGTTATGATTTCAGTGTCGAGGTGAACCTGTATCGACGAGAAAATAATCGTCGTTCCTGTACCTGCCTCATATACAAATCAGTATCTGACAAAGTTGATCAAGCATTTATTGGAGTCCAAAGATCTCCTTGGACATATCAATTGACGTCCAGGCGTCCTTATCTCCAAGAAGGCGTAAAGTT
The DNA here is from genome assembly GCA_900536425.1 of Hymenoscyphus linearis. Lineage (NCBI taxonomy): Eukaryota > Fungi > Ascomycota > Leotiomycetes > Helotiales > Helotiaceae > Hymenoscyphus > Hymenoscyphus linearis. Next base: position 42,938 of record UNPR01000129.1, on the reverse strand, counting down.
ACTTCTCCACGGCCCTACAAGTAGACTCGCCCATATCTCATGCAAGCCATGTGGAACAAACCCTGCGCACGCCACGGACCCGAACACCAATCCCAGCAGACTATGAGATGGGTATTTCGCGTTGAGCTATAAAGATGGAGCATCTTCCACTTCCACGGAGATCTACAGCTCGTCTAGGGGATTTTAAAACAATTCGATTGGCGGATGGAAATACAAGGAAAAAGCAAATAAAAAAATCAATTGAATTATTTGAACGCCCACACAGCTGAGCAGGCATCGCTAAAGATCTAGAGCGATCTCTAGCGAACGACAAGAAATGACACAGAAATGAACGAAAATGACGGTGGGAGTTTGTATGTTCAACCAAAGACTCGACGGGAAACATCCGAGTAGGTGACTCTATTGTTGATCAGGAGGAACCACAGATGAATAGACTGTGCTTCTCCTGATTGATGTCACCGTAGCAATCGCCGATAATATCTCCCAACCAACCCTGGTCCACCCAGCCAGGCACGATTGAGGGACTTCCCATCATCCGTGATACCCCACACTGACCAAGGAAGCCAATTGATAAGAACAAACCCAACCACACAGGGTCAACAAATCAAAGAACTCTACTGGCTACTGATAAAGCGGAAAAGTCCCACAACACTCCATCAGAGGCAGGTTTGTGAGGATATCTTGGCTTCTTTATATCTTCATCTAACCGCAGTCGAAGATCGCGGAGAAACCGGAGAAATATTATGATGTCCTCAAGAACAAATGTAGGCGGAAAGATAACAACGAGATAAGGGACTCGGAAAGGCGCATACATACCGCCTGCACTATGGACCAGGGGAAAAGGGCTGAAAGGTAACGATGGGTGCCGTGGAGAGCTTCATCGACTTTGGAAGTTCGATCCCTTTCTGCGATAAGGACACTTGTAGCTATATGTGGTCAAGAACAGCCCGGGTTAGGTCTCATAATGATGAACTTTGGAAGAAGCTTCGTGGAATTCTTATCGCGATGCTTGCGGTTCTCGTCTTGTGGTGTCGTTGAAATTTGGAATTGGAACTATCCATCGTGTGGCGCAGGAAGTGAATTGTGGCTGGTGAATTTATACTGGTATAAAAATAACCCAAGCATGTGACATGTGATAGCACGTGATCTTTTCTCCTATTGACTACGATCATATAAACGAGATCTTGAACAGAGATCACATTAAAACTTTACTCATCACTGTTATGAGAACGGGTTATAACGATTATAAAAGGTCGAATATCGTCTTTCGTGTATTGAATTGGCTATTTTCCACGCCTTCCAATAATCAAGAAAAGAAGCCATAAATATCTCATTATTCGACCATCCCAAAATAAATGTAGATGATAACAAAATTGGCTTGATTATCAAAGATTATCTCCGCGAGTTGCCCAGAAGTAAGAGCCTACCTATGAGCTTATACTGTCACGTTTTTGGTACTACGCGAGCGCGAGGATTTATCAGGACAAGATGTAAGAGGTCTTTCATCCCCAAGACTATTCTAAGAATTCCATCAGCCAGATCGGACTACCGAATCATCAATCTTTTTCAGCCCTATATATATGATGAGAAAGATGGCTCCTCCAAATTTGGTACTACAGTAGCCTAGGATCTTTCAGTGTTCCGGCTCCCGCTGGGTATTGGGGATCTCTTCCAATATAGGAGTTGCAGGTGGATTACTTCCATCTTACGTCAGAACGAGATGTGCATCTAATGAAGTTTGTTTGTAGAAAGCCACGCGCGGAGTCTACGAAAGTAGAATATGATATTAAGTCTCGTGATACCTTCTTCTCTTGCCTGAAAAGATGCATACCTTCGAAAATGTTGCGATTGCAGCGATCACCCGAGATGCGGGATACGAGTGGTGGCGGTGACCTCGAGGGGGGCGACTCACGTGACACTTCCAAGCATATAGGCGGACTTTGCAGTTCATACTCTCTAGCATACGAGAACACGATTATTATACGACTTTTTTTATACTCGTAACATTGAATTTAGTCAAACCAACAGAAAATAAAGCTTCTAAAATAAAACAACAGACGCTAACGGCTTGTTTGACCAAGATTACCGGTGGCGTACTTGTAGTGTTGATTTTGCGGTAGCGTGCCCTGATCTCTGATGAATAATGAATTCCTTGAAACTCGGTAAAACTCAATTCGCTTAACAAATTAAACTTGATAAAACATCCGAATCTAACGTTTAGATCTACTTTACACTTAGAAAGGTTATACTATTTAACATATAATTTTAACATTACCTAGTACCTACCAAATATTTGATTATTCTACTACGTCTATCCTAATAATCTCATCTACCACTAATGTTATCAAGACCTTAATATGTCCAGATGTAAGAGACATGTTAATATCTCGTTACTACACATTTACGTTTGTATTTTCAAGTTGGCCGCATGTACTTTTAGTCTCAGAACTTGTTCAACGTTACTCGCGAAAGGTTCAATCTCACGTTTCGATACAGGGAAGCTTCAAAACAATCAAAGAGAATTGCGGAGGGCTGACTCGAAAACTGGGATTGACTTGAAAAGGGCCTTTTTAGAAAATTAAATCGTAACTCTAAAAGTCGAAACGAACATGTGTAGCAACGAGGAGATATATGTAAAGTGGTATATAGTAGTGGTTTTTATGGTAGGTGGTTTAAGCGAGTAGAGAATTCAGGGTGGAAGTGACACTTCCTCTTCCACTTCTATTTCATACGGTACATTTTGAAAAAGATAGGTTGCTATATTCGGAGTGGTACATGTACTTACTTTGTGGAATATGTGCGAGTCAAACCATACTGTAACTCTATTCAAAAGCGGTCTCATATAGAGTGGTAAACCTTATCTAGTATAGTAGAATTTGGAACAACCATGCGAAACTGTCCGTAACTTGTTACATGAATTACAATGCGGACAAACAGGGGGTATCAGGGTCATGTGACCTTGGAACACCTAGCCTTTTCCCTTTGTATATAGACCCTCTTTCCCTCGCAACCTCTAGAGCAATTTATTTTTACATGGATTTCCCCCCTTGCTTTGCGAGATAGTTCTACGCCCGGTCTACGACTTATATTCATATCTTCTCAAATCACACCAATCACTTTATACATACCAACCAAACCAACCACCCATTTGACAAGATGAAATTCTCTACTTTCCTTCTTGCTACTCTCTCCCTTGCCACACTCGGTCTAGCATTGCCAGGCGATGGAAATTCAGCCGGTCAAAACAACAAACCGGCTGAACCGTGCAAACCTGAGACTTGTGCTGCCAAATGCCCGGCTGGTGTAGAAGCACCAGCCTTTTGTCCTCCGGGCGGCGGTACTAATTGTATCTGCAAAAAGCCCAAATAAAGCTCTTTACCATCTATTCTCGACGCGGTCAACCATTTGCTGCTCACTCTTCGACGGACGCATTTCAGCCCAGTTACGAGGTTGACCGTTGCCCACTCAGAACAGTGTTCACCCGCTATTCAAAGAGTTGGTTCTGTTCGGAAGCCCAGTACTCTACGAAGCTGGCATATACAACTCTGGCTTATGCCAGTTAGTCCATGCGATACGCACTTTGTACGCTCTTTATCACAGTTTGCCTGTTAGCAGAGAGGACAGGACACGTGTCGGACAGGATCAAGGAGCAGTGGCATTTACCTAAGGTCTTTTTTTTGTAACTCTAGCCTCGATATTCAGCCTATGTATAGACCCTCTTTCTCTCGCAAATACATACTCTCTAGAAAATATTCCACCTAAATCTTTGCGCGACATGAACTGTGTTCCAACGCCTCAAATACAGAAATTGCATTTTCAAGCCTTTAAATAGTTTTTAGGAGTTAATTGAAACAGAAATACAATCAAAGGCTGAGAAATATTTTCAGGGGAAATATTAGATGTAGTAATTGTTGTACACTGCTTACTCCGTAACTCTGTTGCTTACTTCGACCTTGGAATTTTGGATAATCTCAGGAACTCCGATATTTTACACCGCCTCCTCATCAGCTCCGCCTCGGATTTAAGACCTTCATTTCCGACTGGTTCGTAGATGGATATAAACAACAAGGGGAATTTAAGCACTTGAGGATAATGTATAGCATCCCAACATCAGAGAGGAGGTATGTGATGTTCCTGTAATCAGAAGGCTGGAAAACGGATGATATTACCGGAATTAATATAGCATCATGATTCAAACTTTACAGTCTGATTATAGCTGTTTGTGGAGACTCGAAATACCCAAGACTTATTCAGATAGGACGTAATGTAAGAAAATTAATAACGCGACAGCAGGCTTATAAGCTTCTCACCATTACCAAAAGAAGAAGGATTTCATCCTGGAATACAGACGGACGCTAATTGGCCCTTACATTCCACCTTGTACATATATTTCCCACATTTTCGTGACGCAGGGTGCTCACAGAATAATTTAATTTGCCGAAATTAACATAAATCTCTTCGTCTCCGTCTAGGAAAAACACCGGGTTGGGAAGAAGATATAAAGCGGAACATTCTTATTTGTACTCTCTTCTACAACAACGCAGATCTGTAGGGATCTGCCCACGTGTAGTCAGATGCAGGATGCAGTGAAAGATCGGGACATTTACCCGAAATCATGACTTGCGTCCCGAATAGTGCAGCCTGCGTAATTCGGTATTTCCATGTATGGATATTAAGTTAATGGTCCTACAGAACATTACTGTGTTGATCCCTATGGGCTATCCGGTTCTACAAAGCCGGATATGTACAGTACAGTAGAGGCATGCGCAGTGATATTATCGTAAGTGGAAATTGCATTCTATATGGTTCTGGATCTTGTCTATCAACAATAGCTTAAAAGGATAAACCCGCTTAGCGTATATTTCTAATCAGATTGACTACTTTCATATTGGACCCTTGCATGTCGTTACCTGCCAAAATAGGTAGTTTGTAATGACCTACTATATGTGGAGAATCCGCCCTCGCAGGTCAACCGGGCAGCGGCCCGCCACGGACCGGTGGCTCCAATGGCTTAACCATCAGCTTACGGTCTTCCCCAACTCCTCCGCTGCGAATTCCAAGCTCTTCACCCAGAAGCTCCCACACGTCTCACACATCCAATGATGCCGTTCTGGGTACGGAGATCCGCCAGAGATCAATCCGTTACCACCTCCCGGGCGAGTACTCATGACAGGGATGTCAATGCCGCCGTCTTCTCGCTATCTGAGGTCAGTGGGGTGCATGTCAAGCCAACTAGCAGCTGAGTTGTGATCAGCTTAATAATATTTTGCTTCTTGAATAAATATCTCCTGCCCTGCAACCGCATGCCTTTTTCTGGGTTGTCGGGAAAAGAACTCTACAACAGCATAGGAATGTGACATATGTCCCGCTGCTCCGCCAGAATACAGTAAAGAAGAAAACGCTATCTTCTTGCACCTCAGACCTACCTGTCATGTCCGAACCGGTTAGTCGGACCCGCAACCACTTGCGGAAAGCACCCAAACTAAGGGCTTCGTGTGACGCTTGCAGTTCAGCCAAAGTCCGTTGCACACAGACAAAACCTTCTTGCGCGAGGTGCACTAAACACGACGTCCCTTGTGTCTATGGGATCTCGAGGAGATCCGGGAAGAGAAGTGCAGAGAGTTATCAGGCAATGAGAAGGAATGCTGAGATAGACATGGCAAGCTCGCCAGTGGAAAGCGAAAGGGACATACAAGACGCGAGTTCACGCTGTCACTTGAACGGCCGTGGTACAAAAACTAGCCTAGCGATGACCATGGAGCTCAACTCACCCTCAAATATCAACTCTGCAGGCCTTCCAACACCACCAATGGCGATGTCCATGGACTTTCTCGACTCTCCCGAATCGTTGGACTTTCCCGAGTCACCTCGCTCGGAATCTTTGGATTCGGCCCAAGATCAGTATCAATCCTCGCCAGATTCTTGTTCTGACCTCTCGGATTCTCTCAAACTACAACTCAAGGACTGGGCATTTGACAATATGTTTATTCCCAACATTTTGCCTACCCCGGAGGTTTCACCAAAAACCTCAAGTTGCCAGTCTATGTTTGACCTCGAAAATCCGGGCTTATATATGGGTTCGAGCAATCATGAGTATACATTTCCAGAGGATGACGCGCCCCAATACTTTAAACCTAGCTCTATATACTCTCAAAGCCCTGTGTCGGAGCCAGACTTTGCTTCTTTCAGCACGAGCCGACGCGAGATAGAAAACCTGATGCCTTCCATTGAGAACGAAAGTTACTTCGATCAACCACAACCAAAAAAGCAGAGCAAAAACGATCCTTCAAATTTCAAATCATGTGCCTCTCAACCCAATCAAGCCGCCTCGATCTCAAGCTCAAACTCAAAGCGGTCTTGTCATTGCAATGAGGACATCATTTGCCACCTCTCTCTTAGTCCTAGAACGCAAAGCACCAGTATTTCATATGACATGTCCCTTGCGCAACTCCAAGAGACTCTCAAATTGGGTTCTGACGTTTTGAGTTGCTCATGTAGCAATGTTGATCCCTCAATTCCAATCTCGCTTTCCCTTCTCGCCGCTCGCATCATTTCCGTACTAGAGCGTCTTTGCCATCGTGCCATGCAGGATGAATCCGTGCCGCCGGAACAAGATCAAATAAGTTTTGACGGAAATCGATTTTCCCTGGGGATGTACCAGATCGCCAAGGAGGACGAGAGGCGACTGAAGGAGGAAATGCTTGGCATTCAGATCAAGAAAGCCGAGTTGTTGGTGTTGTGCTGCCACGAAGTGGTCTCGCGATCGAACACTAAAGATATGGAATCGATCGTTTCTGACAAGCTCTTCTCTTTCCTCGGGGAACAGGTTGGGGTTGTAAAACGAGAGTGGAATTCGAGGAACGGAGACTGAAGGAAAGAATGCGCCCAATCATATACACACAAACTCCCAATTGCTGAAGGGCAAGGGCCCGCCTCTCATCGACCAACAGAAAATCCAAGAGGGGTCGAAGTATTTGTAACTCAACAACAATGGTGAGTTTAAGTGTCCATTACGGATTGTGATATTGGGTTCTGACAGTTCCTTCTAGCACAAGTCATTCTTTCAAACACAACACTGTAAATACAAACCGTCTTGCATAGCAAAGATAGGTACTTCCATACATAGAAGATAGACTTTGCACATACTAAGAAGAACAAGAACTGATGGACAAGCTGCGCAAGCGGTGATAAGAATTGTCACCCTTTGGTTTCCTGTGCACTTCCTGAGAAGGAAAGGTTTCAGCGTGAGGAAGGCTACACATGGATAGCTAGCCCCGATTCGACTCGATGAGCACGAGTCTAGAATAAAATGAAAGACAAAGCAAAAAGATTATGACTTCCACTTGTTCCACTCACTTGAGTAAATCATGATGTTGCATGCAAATAAATTGTTGCAGTAAAGATCTTGAATACGCCTTGTTCACTCAGATATTGGGACTACTGCTGTGTGACGCCGGTGAAGCTCAGGCCCAGCTATTGCGTAGGGAATGCATCATGCTGGCTTAAAATGCATTAACCCCAAGCAAAGTTTGGACCATTGGAACGCTTGAAAGCTTCGTGACCTTCGCGTCTCCTCCGATAATGAACCGAAGGGGGGATTAAAGGGAATGGTCAGCTCAGACAATCCACCCTAAAGCTGGAAATGTCTAACTGAATCCCCCGCCTCCGACGTTCGTCACGTGAGTGACCCCCTCACCGCCAACATCGGCTCTCGGATAGCTACAACTACTGAAGCTGAATTACCGAGACAACATCAAGACAGTAACAAAGGTACAGGAATCACAACAGTATGCCATCTGGTCTTAGGGAAGAAGGAGGGTAGGGACCTAAGTTACTAGTTTTAGGATCATTTCCTTAGAATTACTAAGTACTCCTAAAGTTCTGAATAGCTTTAAGTCCTTTCCTCGCTCTCGCGCTAGCATTGATAAAGCAGTATTAAATTACAGGCCTACGAGACAAACCTCTTAAGAGTTGCCCGCGCCTAGGGACAAAACAGGGTGTAGGAGGGAGTGTAAAGGGGTAAAGGCTATCAAAGTCGTATATCCTTTGTCCTTCGTCCTAGGTATAACAAAAGGTAGGTTTACGGGATTATTTTATTCCCCATAAACTTGACTTCCGTTATGCCCTCAGTGGAGAAAAGTGTCATAGATTGTAAACTTTACTTTTGTTATGCCTGGGATGGAGTAAACAGCGACAGTTTGCGCGCGGGACTCTCGAAACCCCAACTCTGAAGGCATATGTACGAACCAACTGCTCCAGATGGAAATTTTACAGAGGATTCTTCAAACTCTCTTTCTCGGATCTCAGAAAAGATCAAATCCATATTGTTGGCCACTTTATCGTCAATTGGTGACGGAGGTAAATTTAAGCGAAGGAAAAAGGGGCAAGCAATTCCTCGGCAATCTAACAAAACCAAATCAGAAACGGATTGTAAGTTTATGTAGCTCAAATCTACAAACATAATAGAGGCCTCTATGCAAGAAAAACAGAATTGCCAATCTCCACGATCGGTTCCTCGTAAATCTTTCGGGCTCGAACTACGGAGAACATCAAACTTATTGCCCACTGAACCCCAAATAACAGAGCTATAGATACCTCTTTTTGCTTCTTTGGGAAGACCGAGACTAAATATGATGAAATCTAAGACCATAGTTGCAGCAAGAAGTGTGCTAATAGCCCAGTCTCAAGCTAAAGCATAGGGAACGCGACAAGTTCAATTGGAAATCATCAGCCCGCTGTATAACAAACTCAGTTGGTGTTCTTCAACTCTAGTTCAGGGTTGAGTCATCGTTGAATCAGGTCGACGAAAGATACTACTCGCCAAATTCAATTCGACTAGTTTTATAACTAGGCTACTTCGCCCCCCCCCCCTTTTTTCCTTTATTGGTTAATGGTCAGATTCTCATAAGCAACAAAGCACATTGGCTTGAAGGAGATTTCAGGACAAATTCACTAATTTCAGGAAGATGTTAATGTTTATGGTCACAGGATATATGTACGAGCATGGGTTATGTAGCCAATCATGGCGAGCTTACGCAAGGACGCACGCATGTAGACCACAGTTGGAATCATGACATCTAACCAATGCATCTTAGCTTAGGACCTTAGGTAACCTCGTTTGTTTGCACGAATCTGTGAAGTTCAAGACTTTTTGCGCAGTCGTGAGGATGATAAAACTCAAATGTGCTACCCAGATGGAGATACACAGCATGTGTACACCAGATTTAATTGGTGCATAAAAGCGAAGCCATGGCCCCGCAGAAAATCAAACCCTCGTCAAACGGAATCAGCACAAGTAAGTCTTCAAAACAATTCTACGAAGCTGTTCGGGCGTTAGATAGGAAGCTTGGAGGAAAGATTCCAGTACGCCCAGCGGATTATCGATTGGATATTAGGAATACCGCAGATTCCAGCGATTACACATTGTTTTTTCACGAGGAACTTGACCTTGCGGACGACTTCGCGTTTCTAGCAGCTGTGAAAGGGGATGATCCGGACTATGTTTCTGCCACAGTTGTCGAAGAACAGAGGAACCCCCCTGGTTTGATCATAAGACTTGCTTCGAATAAGACCCCGAAACCGAGGGTTGTCGATAGCCTCAGGAGAGTTATAGGTACCATCCAAGACCATGCAAGATCAGGTAACCAAAACTTTCATTATACATTGAATGCTTTTGCAAACGCTGAGCATATATAAGATGACCGCAAGTTAGACAAATGGATACTCTTCGACGAGATTATTGAATTCAGCGAGGAGCGAATCTATAGCCGCCTACGATCAGCACAATGGAAACCACCTGGTCGGTATGGAAAAAAGCCAAGGCCGGCGCTTCATGCACGAATACACCAAAAGCTAGCAAGCGTCTGGAAATCAGTATTTAGCAGAGAGGGAAATACTTCAAGGCTCCAGAAAGAATTACTTCAACTTATTGCTGCCCTTCAGGAGCTTGACGGCAGTCCTGAGACAGTTCGCGTTAGCAAACTGAAAGAAATTATACGCCAATGTCATAGTATATCCTACTGTGATGCGTTTAATTCGCTTGAAAAGCGTTTCCAGCATTTGGGACTTTCGGAGAAAGATTCACAAGACTCTGTGATTCGGCAAATTGACAAGCTCAGTAAATATTGGCAGATATGCCTGGATCTAGTTCAACACAGTCGCCGATCTAGAACTCGTGAACTCTTCAGAAACTTCAGACTTGAACCCATCACTGCGCCCTCTTCTGGTCAACCTTTTGGCTCAAATGAGAGATGTTTTGTGCACGGTGAAGTGCAGCTGGTCCTTTATTATGTGATGTATAGGATTGAATTTCCACCAAGAGCCATAGGTTCCAGTAAATCAGCTTGCTTTCTTTGCGATCAGTTCGTAACGCGCCATGGGAAATTTCAAATTTCGCATTCCCATATGAGATTGTATTCACAGTGGATGGTCCCAGACTCGGAATGGATGAGTCCAGAACAACGGAATGTCTTCAGGGCGATTATGAAAGATATGATTGCTGAGATGACGAGACTGGCGAGATTGGCAAAAGCTGGTGTCTATATTGGAAATGATCGGGCCGAGAGCAAAGCAAATGTTTGGCAACGGAGGGAGGAGTCCAGCAGCACTTCGTCTGCTCTCTGTACTGTCATCGAGGAGACCGCTCCTTTAATGTTACCTACCGACCGCGAACGAAGGTCTAGTTCATCCTCTTCAAGTAGCATTTGTCCAGAGTATCAATCTGAAGACGACACAAGAACTGCAACTCCGCGACAAAACTTGACTATCCAGGAGCCGATCGCTGTTGGCAAGCGAAAAGAGAAAAACCCAAAGATAGAACAAGGAGAGGAAGACTCACCACCACAAACCTCGACACCAACACAGAGCAATAAATCGCCATCTCCCACGACTTCTTCCAAGCGAGATCAAGGGGGTTCCAGAACAGAGCTCAAATTGAAGAAATCGGTAACATTATTATCAACGCCAACTGACTCTAGTAATACAGACGAGGGAGACTCTCAAAGCGAGCCTGGAGAGACTACTCGACCCCTAAGCACTAAAACACCAATACCATACATACCAGTAGAACAGCCAAGTGTTATTGGAGAGAATGATACTGGGGAGAATAAGATCGACAGGGATGAAGAAGAGCCGACTTCCCCTTCAAACATTATAATACCAATTCAAAGTCACCCCGTAAAGCCGTCAATTCTTCCTACAGAGCATATGGAGAGAAATGAGGAGGAGGAAAACCCGGGATCATCATCTGAAGAGGCGGCATCCGCAACAAGCACCATATCAACTGCGTTATATTCTCTCGCACAACAGTCAGCACGAGGCTCTAATCTAGCTGTAAAAAAAGACAATATTTCTTCAACAGCGAAAAATAAAGTCGCCCCATCTCAAATGTGGCTACAATTCCATAATGCTAACCGACAACAAAAATATAAAAAGGTGGGCAGAAGAGCGGCATACCAAACCTCAAATCCACCCCTCGAATCTCCAGATCATGAAGACCAGGAACACAGTGATTCCCAAAACCAAGTGAAAGTTCAACAAGCCGAAGGAATGCAAAACCAAGACTCAAGACCACCATCATTACTCGAATCAGTTTCAGAAGAACAAGAAGACAAACAAGAAGAACAAGAAAAACAACAACCCCCATCCCCCCCAAAAACGCCATCCCCAACCACCCCATCGCACCACACCACACACCCATTTTCCCCTCAACATCCTCAACAACCACAAACCCCAAAGCAAGAGCAAATATACACCCTCACCTCCCTCCCCCTAAAAATCTCCATCCATCCCTCCACAAAAACATTCACCCTCCTCATCTCGTCGCTCCACGAGCCCAAAATAGAGTACCTCTTCGACACCTCCCTACTATCCCACGGAACCATCGAAATTTCCGCTTCCAAAGTGAGGAAGGAGATGAAACGTATATACGTGGACGATATGTCGGAGAACGAAGAAGTGAAGTTGGAAATGGAACCTAGTGGAGTAGATAGGAAGTTAGAATTTGGTATTGCATCCGGAAGGAAGGATTGTGTGGATTTGAATGTTGTAATTACATGGGGGGATGGATTGAAGAGTTTAGTAAAAGGACAAGTTGTGTCCAGAGTAGTGTAGTGTAGTTTGTAGATGTTGCAAATCGTGAATGAATATGGCAAACAAAAACAAGTGATACCGGAGTACATCCCAATAAACCCCAATCAAGAAATAAATCCCTATCTCCTCTACTCTACTATTAAACCACCAAGTCCTCCCCTAAAAACTAACTAGAAAAACACTTTAAATGCATCCCAATTCCCACCTCAGAAAAAATAAAGTAAAGCTTTCTCTCCTAACCAGCAAAAGATCCCCGCCCCACATATAAATTAACCGAACGAGCCATCACACCTACCACCTACCACCTACCACCTACCCAAGTCCCAAGTCCCTCCAATGACTCTTCCCTCCTCCCTCTTCCCACCCACCTCCTCCCTACCTCCCCAATCAACAACCTTGGCAAAAAAAAAAAAGCCACACCCTCTCCCCCAAAAATCCCCCCCAACCCCTCCTCCCCCAAAAAAAACTCCAAAAAAAAATTCCACAACAAACAAAAGAGTAATAGCACTGCTCGGTTTCGATCCGAGGACCTCCGGGTTATGAGCCCGGCGCGCTTCCGCTGCGCCACAGTGCTGGTTTATCTCGTTCTTGTGAATATTTTTCAGGTGCTTATTTGGCATCTTGTAGATTGGACTGGGGTGGAGGGATAAAGAGAAGGTTGCAGGTGGAGTGTGGGTGGACGGAGACGGACGGTGTAGAGGTCACGTGATGTATGTGGATGTCGGGTGGAATGTGGATGTGAGTCATAGGCCCAGGTACCCGAGCCGTGGAGCCAAACTTGGAAGGGGGTGATGATGGGTTTAGATGGGGACAGGGATTATTTATAACCTTGGTGATATGGTGGGACGGACTTAGTTTTGCGTCTGGAAGTTTCCACGGATTGAAATCTGGGTTTTTAGATAGTTGGGTTTGATAAGTAGCGGTTTGTTTATCTCCTTCCAGGAGTCAATTACAACAAAAGAAGTCCATTCACACACGAAGACCATTCAGTAAAAGGGAGTAAGAAGCATTATTTTCAATCCGAAAAATTGGAATCTCTCGTCTTTGAATCTTTTCTGTTTTTGTCTCGCTGAATTGATGGAATCAATGATGAGAACGGCTCAATGATAAAACCCCACCATCTCAAACCACGAGCCCGTGGAGTCTCCTCATAAAAAAAAGGGAAAGAAGAGAGGAGAGCGAAAAGAGCCTTGCAATCGCCCATCCATCCATATCCATAGATGAAAGCTCTTACACTTCCCCGACCCCTCCCACCTCCCAGCCATTAGATCCCCATCACTTGTCCAAATACAATCCAAAGTACAATTATCAAACGCCAAAGCCTTGTACACTTTTTTAATAACCCATCCGCCGAACCCAGCCAAACCAACTGAATGCTAAAAAGGTTACCAAACTACGCCCACCCAAATTAACCCTCGCGTTCCAACGCGGTTAATTCGGCTTGGACCGAGTTCTTGGTTCCAATCTTCTTCAATTGTGTGTCCTCCAATTTCTCTCCACCTGCGAGTCTCATCTCCAAATCCTCAATAGCGCGAATCTTCTTTTGCAATCCTCGCAATTTCTTGGCATTGGGACTTCCACCGTTGGGTGAGATGAGGGCAACTTCTGGTGTGACCTCCAAAAGACGCGGGGCGGGATTGATAGCCATGTTGTTCATCTGATTCAAAGGAACACCCCCTTGTCCATTGTGGCCGTTCTGGTTGTAATTCTGGCGATTGTTTTGTTGCTGGTATTGGTTTTGACCTTGGTAGTGAGGGTGTCCTTGATACCCGCCTTGACCTTGATATTGACCTTGGTTTTGGTATTGGCCTTGATTTTGATATCCTTGTGCACCTTGATTTTGATTCTGGTTCTGATATTGCTGCATGTTTGGTTGTTGACCTCGTTGAGTATTGCTGCGATATCTTTGCTGGGAAGAGTTGCGGACATCTTGTGTTCCCTTTGATCGACTGCGCTGATGCTGATTCTCTCGTCGCTCTCTTCGCTCAGGACTACGACGGTCAGAACTCTGGGCTTGGGCTGCTCCACCTTGAGCGACTGTGTCCAATCCAGCTGCTTTCGCCTCTGCGTCTTTGGCCTTCTTTGCTTCACGCTTCTTCTTGTTCTTCAAAGCGGCCTTGGAGAGATTTTCATCTCCTTCAGCAGGAGGGGTTGTAGGCTCAGCTCCAGGTGGTAGACTATTCGCAGCCTCAGCTCCAGGTACAAGTCTTCGTGATCGGGCTCCGAAACCATTGGAGTTTACCAAAGACGTTCCGTTGCTCACAACATGAGCAGCGCCTCCTTCGTCCTCACGCTTGAAATGAAGAGGAGTCGAAGTTCCGCGGGCTCCTGGTGGTCGATATGCGCCTGCAGGTTTTGAAGGTGTCTTAACGGTACCCAAATAGGCCAAAGCAGATGAGTGGGGTTTTGGAACCGGGCTCAAGGGGTCACCAGGGGCAATCTGATCACCAACCTGTGGCTTCCAAGTAGTATGATACAACTCCGCCATATCCTGGTTATACATGATACCCCCTCCAACATGCCAGAGTCGAACTCCATTGTCGACACGGAGACGAGGGCTGGTGGTGGCAGTAAGAATGTATCTACTGTCCGGACTCCATTCACAAACACTGGGATTTCCCCCCTCGATTGTACAAATCTTTTTATAATCCTTTTCGAGATCATATATATCCATTTGACCCGCAAGATTTCCAAATCCAGCTACCAAAACGAATCGACCAGTGGGCGAAAACAAAATTGTGTTTCGTGGACCGAGTGGAAAGGTGTGTGTAGCAACAGCTCTCTGGTTGAAAATTGTTGTCTTGGCTGGCATGTATCCGTAGATGACACCAAACTCCTTCGAATTCGGGGACCAGGATACATCATGAATTGGACCTTCCTTGTCAAGTGTTATTTTTGAATCAAATCCACCATTTGCGCTCAGCACATATAGCGTAGTCTCTCCATAATAACTCTTGCCTGTCTTGTCGACTTCGGTTTGTGCGAGACATATCAAGGTTGTACCTAAGTTGTTCCATTTCAATTGAACCTTGTCACCTTTGTAAAAAGTTTTTTGCGAAACAGGGCTGTTAAATTGAGGCACGTTGAATATCTTGACTGCAGCTGGTTGACCCTAAGAGAACTGGTCAGTGTTTGGACATAGAGACTGGTCCAGAAAAACTTACCTTTCGCTCTGGAATGAATGCTGCCACAGCATGGTTATTGCCTGGAGAAATTGCAAAGTCCGCAACCCCCTCCGCTCTAAGCTTATTCCAAACAGTTCCCAAATCACCACTTTCGTAGAATTGTACCTCGTTGGTCACTGATCTGGCACAGTATTTCTCATCAAAAGTATATTGGAGGTTCCATCCAGTTTGCGATTTCTGCACAAAACGACCAACAACAGCCTTCTCTCCGCCTTGTGGAACATCCTCTACTGTGAGCCAGACCTTGAGATTCTTCACAGCATCCCCATTTTCGTCTTTGGAAGGGCGTTCCCACGTAATGATGTATGATCCTTTTGGAGAGAAACCTAATTCGTAGACGTTGGGAGTGGGTAAGGTGGTGATGACGTGTCCAGCGGATGCATCAACAACAGTAACACCCTCATTGGAAGCCCAAGCAAAATAGCGTCCGCAGGGAGAGTATGTGCAGCAACGCGAGTTCCCTTCCGGTTTCTGAAACCCAGGCAAAGGTTCATAGACAGGCGCAGCATCCACGATGCCAATCTCCTTCAATGTTCTGTATGCAAACTGCGTAGGGCCAGCCATGACTACTGAAAGTCACAGAAGGGATTGGTTGAAAGGCAGATTTGTATGTAGTGGTGGTCGCTCAAGGCGTCTTCTATGTTTTGGATCGCGGTCGGTCGTTCGCAGAGTAAGGGCGGGCGACAAGGCCAGGCGAGGCGTCAGATTCTTTGTGCGGGTGGTTGTCGTGAGGTTGAGGTTGTTGTCTGTTTTGGAAGCAGTGTGATGCGTTCCGTGGGTTTGCGGACGTCGGATTCAGGCGTAGAGAATCTTAATTGATAGAGTAGAGGTAGAGGACAACTGCGACACAAGAGAAGACTCTGAAGAGCAAGATTGACTGCACCAGGGGGTGAGGGGGAATTGACAGGTGAGATGCGTAGAGGAGAAAAAGAAGGGAGGAGATGTGAAGCCTGTAGATGTTTTTTTGTGTTTGGTCGGCCCACGCTACTGCCGCTTTTTAGGCGAGTCGTTGGCGCCACAGCGGAGTGGAACACTATGGAGTAAAACCTGAGCCTGTGCTGTGGAGGAGTTGAGGACGCAATTTCAGGGGCCAAGGAGGGGCAGATAGGTAGGAAGTTTGTCAGTTTGGAGTCAGTGAAAACAAATACAACCACCAAACGCTCAGGTCAAACATTCACCATCAACCTTTTGACTGTTCAACCAGGAATACAGGCTGGTGATGTGTCATTTTTGAAGACCCCCTTTCTTTGACTGTCTGCACTCCTCTCTTTGTCAGCTGAATAAACCCCCAATACTCCGTCTGACATCTCAAGGCTGAACTTATCCCAGGAAAAGATCCAGCGCCTCATTTCTCGAATAGCCACAAGGCTGACTTTTGGAGGGTCAACCTGGGGAAAGGGGAGTTCCGCGTTGGGGTCTGCTTCAGTACACGTGATATCTACATTGGATCTGTTCCATTTCCGTGGATGCAATACCGTTGTAGTTTTAAGCTTAATCTGTTTTCTTTCTAGTCGTGTCCAAGATTATGTTAAGGTTAGAATTTCCTTGATACCAGAGTGCGAGACCTTACGAGCTTCGAGTCAGCAGGTGTTTGGTGTATGACTCCACTCTTCTTGTGCCCTCCTTAGTAGCAATCGGCAGACGAGCAGGCCTTACTCTGATAGGTTGGAAAACTAAATTAGAGAGGTACCACCAGTTCTTCCACATACCTGTCCAAAAGGGGGTTCCTCGCTAATACGAAAAATGCCAGACTAGCTCACTTCCAGTTTCTTACTCCTGCAAAATTAACAAGATTAAAAAATATCAATTATCATAGTCTATAAGGGGTATTGATGGTACGACCAAAACATTATACAAAAGGGTCACTTTTCCTCATCAACCGTACCTATTATCATGCTTTTTCAGATATCCTAGCAGCAATAGCCTTGCCATCCGACGTCTCTTCCTCCCCAACCTGCTCAACGTCGATAACTGCACCCCTTCTAGAAGCCTCCAATCTCTCCGCATGTCTCTTTGCCCTTGCGGCTCTTTTCTGACTCTTCTCTTGATCCTCCCTCATCTGCCGGATCAGTGGACTTCTCGCCCGAATCCTGTCTCCCCATTTGTAAAATATAAAAGGAATCGGGATCAAGGCAACCTGCACCAGACCCAGAATGGTTCCCGCCCAATGCGGTGCAAGCGCGCTGTACATGGATTGTCCTGCGAGAGGTAAAGTTCCACCAACGACTGATCTCACGACAGCATTTCCAGCGAGTGCGGAAGCAGAATAAATACCGTACGAACCGGCCAGGTAGTTCGAGGCATATATGAAAACTAGGCAGTTTCCAGCTCCAAAAGGGACGCCTGCCAGGATGGGCCAAACCCAGTGGATGGTTACTGGCGTACTTGTCCATGAAAACCAGAGTTGTCCAATAGGGCACAAAAAAGACGCAAAACAAATGATGCAGACCGAGGCTTCAGGGAAGACCCGCCCAGTTTCTGGATCCTTTTTGTGCGAGTTGACGATTTTCCGGGCGAGTGGTTCAGTGACGATCGCCAACATTGTTCCAACACCGATCCCAACAAATGCAAGTCCCGTAAACCCTGCTGACCATCCACGAAGGTCGGTATAAATGATGGGGTAAGCCACAAAGCATAAATATAAGATTCCATAAATGACCTAGTGCTTTCATTAGCATACTTTGGACACCTTCCAAAACAACGTTTCTATATTTCCCAAGTTACATACTGCAATATAAGCGTTCCAGAACCATAGGATTGGCTCAGTAAAAGACAGAATGAATGGCCGTGAAAGGTTTACTTTCAAAAGCTGTGTTACTGCAAAAAACCATTAGCCCCTCTATGCTCGAAAAGGGCCACAACACTTACAACTCATATTATTATCGTATCGACACCACCATCTGTCATCTCCAGTCTCTTTTCTTCTCTGAGCTGCCTTTTTCTTTAAGAGAGCTGGAGCATAAGTCTCCTCGATGAAAGCGCACATAATAAACGCAGCACCAGAAAAGATCAAAACGAGCCAGTTTGTCCATCTCCATCCAAGGTACTGAGCAGCAAATCCACCAACTATTTTTGTTAGCCAAGATTTTCAAATAGTGTTATTCTCAAAACCTACTGATTGGACCCGTCACGGGCCCATTCATCGGACCTATACTCCAAATACTGAACGCGAGTGCTCGATAGTGTTCATCCACAATATCTGCAACCGTTCCTGGCGAATTCGCAATCATGGCCGCGCCCGCACAAGCTCTGTTTTCACAGTATCAGAATATATCAGAATTTCGGGACCAGACAGAGAACATACCCAAAAAATCGAACAATCAAGATTTCCGGCAACGAAGTTGCCAAGGCACAGGGCAAGACCATAGCAGCGAAGAACAGCAAACTTCCAATGTATACTGGTCTCCGCCCGTACATCTCACTCAATGGTGCCAATACCAAACTGCCCACAGCTAGTCCCACAAGGTAAAACGTCACGCCAAGGGTGGCAATTGCTTCACGATCTTCTCCGAAATCTTTCATCATCCCAGGCATTGAACTGGTATAACTCGTGGAATATAGAACTACTACCCAGGTCGAGAAACTCACAGCAAACATTGTGACCCCCTTATACCACGTTGGCCAACTTCGAGGATCGTCTGGATCATTTTCTGTGAAATCGACCTCAAATGAGGGTATTCGCGAACCTGTTGTCGCAAAAGATGTAGCTGTCTGAACAAGTGCTAATCCCCTATTTCCCGTTTGCTCGGCTTCCGTTAGAACACTGGGTGTCATTGCTCGCTCAAGAGGCGATAGTGGGTCTGAATCTCCAGAATCATGTGAGCTTCGTATTGACGTTGATATTTTCTCGTCCTCGTCAAAACGGTCTATGCCAAATGAGTTCAACGTAGGCGCGACGGAAGTAGAAGTGGAGGTAGCATTTTGAGGGAAACCCCTCGCGGATTCTTCCATCCTCAATGTTGTCATTCACAATGAAAACGATACAGAGTCGTATTAGCGAGTAAAACGTGATGGCAAAATGATGGATTGAGCTAGCTAACTCAAAACGTAGTGCAGAAGACAAAACCAAGAAGTGCTGGGGAATAGCCAGAATGGCATGATACCAAAATAACAACAGTGAAAGTGGAAAATGGCAACGGAAATAGGCCAGAGAAGGTCCTTATTGAGAGCGGAGGAAAGGTGCGGCCCAAGGATCTGTCAATCGGCGTTAGTGGGGATACAGGGCTTTAATATGCTCATGGGAAGACGTTGATGGCGTTGATTGGAAATAAGGAAGCAAAAGAAAGGTCGGGATGGGTGGAATGGTCCGTTTCTTTTCCCACGCCCGCCCCTCGAGCGCGAGCCCCGGTCATTATCATGAGCCATCTACTACCGTAGCGGTGGTTATTCCGCACGAAGATAGGATTTGCTGTTGGAGGAGCGATGAGGACGGTGGGTGGTGGGTGGTGAAGGGTGGATTGTGTGGGTCCCATAGTAATAATCCGTCTTCCGTTCCCTGTCAAGCGCAATTTAGGGGTGGCCATCGTACTGGACGGGACACGTCCGTATGGTCACGATATCAATACTGGTACCGGTACCAGTACTGATATCGTTGAATTTTGAAGCTATCGCCACTTTTGATAATGCAGTCATTTTCGGACATTTCGACATTTTTGTTCTCGCATCATCTCAGCAGGTCACCTCGAGACTCATCCCAGAGGCCACAACATCGGAAGATTTTGCACAAGTTGATCACGGTTGGCCGGCGGCTTGCTTGGGTGCTTCAGTTGAGTTGGGTTGGGAAACCTTCGTGGGCCTTTTCGGGAGAAGCGACTAGGCAAAACGATGCAGAATTGTCTTGCCGGGCTGTTTGCGGGGTTGCTACTTGCGCACACATGAAGCGGTGTGCCACAAACTCAACGTCACCCAGTCACACCCACACATCTTTTACACTTGACAGCTTTCATCGACGTTTTCGTGCGCCACCTATGGTTCATGCCAAGCAATACCTGACGATGGCAGTGGTAGTGGTAGTGGTAGTGGCACGATGCCGATTATCCGTCCTAGATGAAGAAGATTAGAAGTTGATGCAGGCCTTGCGCTTGCAGGTGTGTTTCCGATTCGGGCGTCGAGAGATGGGTTGATGTTGCAGTGTCCCATGTGAATTGAAGATCGATGCTTACTACGAAGTAGTACGTTGTAAGCGAGGTAGTAGGATTACCAGATTAGGGCAAGTACGGAGTAGTTCCTCCATATTACTACATACGGTAAGATTACCGAGTACGCAGTACCTCTCTCTCCTCTGTACCTAGGTACGATGATGGAAGTTGGTTTTGTTTATTCCACTAGCCGAGACAAATAGATAGCTAAAGTAGCTTAGGTAGCTACTACTTATATAGCTGCATATTCTTCCGAGTAGTTGCAGATTTGAGTCTGTGTAGTCAAAACTTGGGCTATACTTGAGTACTGCGTAGTGAGCACTGAGTAGGTAGTAACGTAAGCACGGCACACGAGGCACGCCACACGGTAGCTGTAGCGTACCAAGCCCAGGGCACATGGTGACCCGTTCAGGGTTGCGCGCAAAAGGGGTTGGCGCAAAAGCTTAATCCCACCAGTTTAGACGACGCGACGCGCTGTGAGCCGCGCTTATTTTAGACGCAGCGAGAGCTTCCATTCGCAATCCAATTTCATCAACCCGACCTCCTATCTCCAGACCGAAAACGCCCGGTGCTGTCCCCCCTCAAAATACACCTCCACCTATACCCCCAATATGGCTGGTGGTCTTGCAAAGCCTAGGGTTGCCAAAAACCCTAGGACCACACAGCTGAGGTGAGCTATTACAAGCTCCATCGAGAAGCAAACAACGCCTAACCCTATGACAGTTACGAGTTACCTCACCGCATACATACAGCAAAGATCTACCCCATAAATTCCTCCAATGGCTCGACCATTATCTTATATGGATACGAACATGGCGTGCGCGTTGTTTGGAGAGGTGGCAGACCTTTCAAGTCTATTTCACCACTCTCAACACAACCACCAAAGACAAATGGGGATACGGCCATGATATCACTTGATTCCGATGACGAACAGGAGAAATTTGAAGACAAGCCCGAATTTGAGGACGAAGAAGACGAGCTAGACCCTCTCAATCCGTACCCAAACATAATACAATCGCTGGATTTTAATTTCGGCACCGATGTGCTCCAACTTGCCATTCTACCGAAGTCCACTTTGACCGCAGAAGGATCCAAGTTTCGCGGCATCGAACATTTGAAGCAAAAGATTGTATTTACTGCGGCCTGCGCCGATAACTCCCTAAAACTGGTTACCATTCCTCTTACACCGCCCTCGGCATTGAGCAAGAACCGCGAAGAGTTTCGAAAGTGTCCATCAGACGCATACGCAGGAAAAGGAAATTGGGGAGAAACAGTTACCAATTTGACGGGACATGAGAAGCCATCCGATGGTATTTCTATGACAGTTGATCTCGACAGTGCTTCTAAGAGCCAAACGAAATCGGCAGCACGAATCATCATTGCTTCGAGCTCTGGTGAGCTGACAGGGTTGCTGCGATTATATAGAGTATCGGTCAAGACCCCGGAGAGAAGAGCGGGTCCATTTCAAAAGATCAACCTTGCAGCTCTTGCCATATCGATATCATTCAACCCATCTCTATCTGGACAGCGTGCCAACCACCTACTTGTAGCAGACAAGAAGGGCGCAAGTCGCATTTACGATTACAAGGAATTAATCACCACTTCTGATGGTAGCATGGAAGGGGCTGTTCTGGAACATGGAAGTTGGCTACTATCGCTATATACACGATTCCAAACCCCCAAGGCCGAGTCAACCATACCGGCACCTAACGGTCCGCATACAGGATTTGGGAGAAAGAGTATAGTTGATGCACAGTGGGTGTCTGGGGGCAAAGCAATCGCTGTCCTTCTTGCCGACGGAGAATGGGGTGTCTGGGATATTGAAGGTGCTGGTGCTAGTCAAAGCGAATCAAGGGGTATACTGGCCAAAGGCGTCAAGACTGGCTCACAATCGGAATTCAGCCTGTCAGGATATATTGATATGGGACTTAAATCTCGACAGCCAAAACTAGCACAAACTACGTCCAAATTTGCTCCTATGACTCCATCGACGCGAAAAACAGTCGACATCTTTACTAGCAAACCATCAAATGGTACCATTCGGGGTCAAATATCAGTATTTGACTACCCATCATCTTCCCCAACACACCCGCCAGAGGAATCTGTTGTATTCTGGCTCGGTGACACTTATACTCAGATTTTCAGTCTTGCGAAGTACTGGGCAACTAACAAGGATCCTTCAAAAAACTCGGGTAGCATCTTCAACTCTTCCACGACTTCCAGAATGGTACGACTTGAGGGCATCGATTTGAAAGAGGAAAGATGTTGTGGAATCGAGCAAATACCCAATAACTCGTCCACCGACTCACCAAGCGATTTGGTGGTATTGGGAGAAAGCCGACTTGCAATAGTGATAAGCGCAAAGCAAACCAGCAAAGATGCAAAAGCACTGGTCACCGCGGGTAGGCTGGCAATGAGTGAGAGGGCATCCGCCAATATTGGGCCTCTGGATGTTGTCGGTATAGACCAGGCACTAGCCCGTATGGAAAATGGAAGCTCGTCTGCCAGAGTCAAGCTCTTTTAAGGAATGGGAGTGTTTAGGCGATGCATCTAATGATTTTATGTAGGAATATTCGACAGTTGGTCTGTTATGAAGATACCCGAGAACTAGGAGAATAAGACGATGAAGTTGTGGTTTTGTCTGTCTATGAGTTTCACAATTTCCTCTTTTTCATGGTATCCCTTTCTACTTCCATTTCATCTCTTTCTATCATCTTCCTTTCCGAATCATTAAATATTAAGATCCCCGCAAGGCCAGGTGGAGTACAAGGCGAGACCAATCCTTGATCACTCTGTATTCCATGCGGGAGAATAAACTTCCATTTTCTTTTTTCTTCCTTTCGGGGTTGCAAAAGGAGATCAACGGGAGCCCCGTGTTTGAATACTTGAGAAGGCTGGATGCACCTATTTCGAATGATTTGTGGAGGCTTCTTCTCTTGTATATCGCACGGGGACGGGATTTCTACTACTGCTTCGTGTTTTTCTTTCTCTCTTCTAAGGAAGAGAGGAGGGGTTTCGGAGTGGTTTATAAATTCTACGTACATCCTTTTTTTCAGTAGATGATGGGAAGAGGCACAAAGATTGATCAGGGGTGGGATGGTATGGGAGTGGTTCAATTGGAGACTTTGGGTGAGTCTGCGTGTCTCCCTATTAGGGTCTTTTGATGTAATCATCGAGGGGTCTTGGCAGGAGGGGAGGTCAATTACTATGTTCTGCAGGTGGTTAAAGGGGATGCAGGTTATTGACCAAAAAAGAAGTTTTTAAAGTCAAGTACCTGCCCCAAACGGAACGCTAAGGTATCATGGACTACTGTGATCGACTACCATCATCGACTTGCCGACCCTATCAGAACAATACTGATATGCGATATGATGTGACATTATTGCCACAAGATGTGGTATAGCTGGTATATCTCATATTTCCGTGAGAAAACTCTATGTTCAAAGGTGTGTATAAAATCCCCCATTGCATTATTCTCATCTCCTGTCCACTTCGTCTCTTCTTATTAAAAACTCGTCCCTCTTCCGTCTTCAAACAAGTTTCATTCATTCTTTGCAAATCGCAAAGGCTATTCGAGTTCCTTCCATACCATGTCTCCCATCACTCTCAAGTCCCTCCTCACTCTCACTCTCACTCTCACACTCTCCTCATTCCCACAAACACAAGCACAACTCCAAACCTCCGCCCCAGAAAACGGCACCCTCTTCATCGTAGGCGGCGGCACAATCCCCGACTCCATCTTCCAACACATCATCTCCCTCGCAGGTGGTCCCCAAGCCCCCATAATCACAATCCCCACCGCAGAAGGCAGTCCAACATACGACCAGGATGCCGCCTCAGCATCGACATTCCGTCGTCTAGGCGCAACAAACGTCACAGTCCTACATACCTACGATCCCGTAGTCGCAGATACAGACGAATTTATCGCGCCACTACTCACCGCCCACGCAGTCTGGTTCGGCGGCGGACGACAATGGCGTCTCGCAGACGCCTACCTAGACACCAAAACCGAGACAGCCTTCCACTCCCTTCTTTCACGTGGAGGAGTCATAGGTGGTACCTCAGCGGGAGCCAGTATCCTAGCTAGTTTTCTAGCCCGAGGTGATACGCTTTCCAATGAACCTATTATCGGTGATCACACGATCGGATTTGGGTTCCTATCTCATTCCGTGGTTGATCAACATGTTCTTGTTAGGAATCGAATGTTTGATCTATCTCTGGTTCTTAAAGTACACCCTGGACTTTTTGGGTTAGCGTGTGATGAGGGGACTGCTTTTGTTGTGGGGAATAAGACTGAGGCGGCGGTTGAGGGGAGGGGGTATTGTGTTATTCGTGATGGGGGGTTTTGGTCGAGGGAGGGGAGTATGGGGCCGGTGGGTTTTGATCCCGAGGAGATTTTTTATTTGGTGAGGGAGGGGGATCGGTATGATCTTGCTGCGAGGAAGGCTGTGGAGTAGGCAAAAGAGGGGGGGGGAAGGGGGGTTATACTCGAGCTAAGGACTGAGTCTAGCCATATTTGGTTGTGACCGTAGTTCCCACCTTCCCTCTCTTCATAGTGTTATTATTAACGTAACTACAAACTAAATCCTTCCTCTCTATCCCACGTGTCAACCTCAACTCTAGGTAATGGGGATATCGAATCTTATCGCCTATAACCAAAAAATAGAAAAAAGAATTGAACCAAAGATTAAAAATGCAAAAAAACAAGCACAGCTTATAGTATGCTTGGATGAACTCTGCTTCCGTAGAAGTTGGTTTATCTCGCATTACCAGATGACACATTCTCCATTGAGCCACTTGGGCTGATGATTTACACGATCTGATTGCTGAGAGGAAAGGTCTTATTTGTCAATCTAAAGTGAAGAGATACCTAGTTGAGGTGTGTTGGGTAATCTTCGGTGGAATTCTGGGCTGGGTTCTCGAGGGTGAATGGGAGATGGGTGTTGATAGTCTATATTTGGGGCCCAGCCCACTGGAACATAGCCCATACCCATACCACACGTAGGTATGAATCAGAGCATTGTGAGTTGGCTTGTCTCTTCATATGACAAGATATGACTCCTCCTTTGGCCATGGGGAAGATTTAGACATGTACCTACCTAATCAAACCAATCCCTCGACGCCTTCCAGGCGATTACTGGATTTATACGGAGTACTTGAGTACCCCTCCAACGAGCTAACGACTTTCGATAGCTTAGTTGGTGACACAAAGTAAACCCTTGCCATTTCATTGATCTGCCGATCTACCAAGCGAGGTTTAGACGATTGGTACTGTTTGTGTAGATGAAGCAATCACCAACCCATTCTCCGGTGCGTACACTGTGGCAGTTAGTAGGTAAAAATGCGGTAAAACGAGAAATACACGTACCTCTCATTGATATCAGTCACAACTTCAAATGCAGCCTCAACTCCACCGTCATCAACCTCGCCATTCTGAACAGCGGCAATGTAGTTTTCTCTCGAAAATCGAAGAACGTAAAAGGTATCTTCGCAAGCAATCGAGACCAATTCGCCATTTTCCGAACCTCCAGAGCTTCTGCCATATCCTCGTCCATAACCTCGACCGCCGTAGCCTCCACGAGCCTGTCCGCCACCTCGACCGCCACCAGTTTCATTTGGTGGTGCATGAGTGGTTTGGAAGTGCTTGATGGAGGTAGGCTGTGAATGGAGTGTAGAGCGATGTAATGGTAGACTTTGTGGCAATGATTAAGACATAGTTGGTGACTTGTATTATTTGCTTGTATCCAGCGTCCCAAATGAGTAGAGTAGGTTAGACTAGGTGTAGGAGTGGTTTAGAAGTGCTTGATGGAGGTAGGCTGTGAATGGAGTGTAGAGCGATGTAATGGTAGACTTTGTGGCAATGATTAAGACATAGTTGGTGACTTGTATTATTTGCTTGTATCCAGCGTCACAAATGAGTAGAGTAGGTTAGAGTAGGTGCTCCTACTCTAACCTCCTCAACTAGACCACCTACTCAAATCTACTCCAACTTAATTAAGTATAACCTATATATACTCAAGTAGCTTCCTAATTTCTTATCACGCTATTTATATCCCCTCGTCTTGAATATGTAAATCCTACATTTGGATTTCAAGTCGTTCGTATCCCTTTCGTCCACCCTTAGTCTTGAAACTTGTTCAGGGTCACTGGCGATAAGTTCATTTTTGCCTTCTAACACAGATATAAGCATTGAAGCGAGGTTCTTTTACAGAATCATCGATGTATTAGGCAATAGCAATAGCAAACGTAAGAGTACTAATGTATATATAAATATATATAAAGACGAGGGGATAGTTATGTTGATCTAAGTGAGTTTTCTTCTTTTCGTCTTCATCTCCTCCCTCACACATACGTAATCTTACGTTTCGATTTTAGACTCAGCGACATCTACTCTAAGACTTAGAACCTGTTCAGACTTACTCTCGATAGGTTCAATCTTACCTTGTAACATAGATAAGCTTTAAAAACGGGCTTATTTTGAAAGTTATTACTTAAACAGGAAATCGCAAACCTAAAAATCGAAACGTACATATGTAAGAACGAGGAGATAGGTACCTATAAGTGATTGTCGTATACCTAGTATTGTATATCCCAAGCCGTGGCTTGCTAGTCTACGAAGTCTTCTTTTTTAAGGACTGCATGTATGAAAGTATCTCAATGGGGGTAAAAGCATCGATTGAGCTAACTAACAAACAAGCAAGCAAATATCCTCCTAAACGATAAAACCCCATTTCCTTTTCTTCGTCAGCAAAGAAACACCATTTTGTATATGAAATCCCAAGTGAGAATCTTTAGGAAGGAAATCAAGCCTAGGGAAGTCCTCCGCGCCAATTTCCTATCTCGCTTAAGAATCCAAATGCAATTGCAAACTGAAAAACCATTGATAAAACCCCATTTCCTTTTCTTTGCCAGTAAAGAAACACTATGTTATATATGTGAGAAATTCAAATTCAGGCTTAACTTTTCCCGAAAGAAATGTAAGCTTCTTCGGGAAGATAATAGGGTGTGTGTCCTCCGTAGCAATTTTCCTATCCTTGGATTAGAGATGCAAGTCTAGTTGCAAACTCAAAAACCATTTCAAGACTGTCATGGTGATGATTGAACCTCTGAGTCCTCACTCAGGCTCGTGGTACTCCTCTCCCCTACTTCTTCGCCGCCTCCTGCCCCCATTTCTCCATCTTCCACTGCACATCCGCCGCCCTCTCCGCCTCCTCCGCCGCCTTCTTCGCCTCCACCACCGCCTTCTTCGCCGCCTCCTTTGCCTCCTCCTGCTCCCTGTTCCAGGCGGCTGCCTCGAACTTCTTCTGCCCCCACAGCGACCTCGCCTCCTCCGCCGCCCTCCTCACCGCCTCCTTCGCCTCCTTCTGCTCCATCTCCCAGGGGTCTAACTCCACCGACCCCCCCGCCGCGCTCGCCTCCTGCGCCTGCTCCTGCGCCTGCCGGTATCGCTCCACCTGCTCCTGCGCGGTTGCGCCCGCCCGTGCAACTTCCGCTGGCCATCCTATGTGTTCGCACTTCTCGCAGGTATTTCTTACGCGCTCTTTCACAAATCTCTTTCCCCAACATGTTTCAAAGTCCCAGTTGTAGGACATACAATATTGTTCTATTTCGACCTTTTCGTATCCGCATGTATGGCATTTGGTTCTGCGCTCATTGCACATACTGTTATTATGGTGTGGTATTATGGTCAGGGTCTTTGGGTGGTTGACTTTGTTTGATTCAGTTGTCTTGATAAAGAGTAGTAGTGTAGAGCTTTTGTGAAGTGCGTGATGGATCAAGGTTTAGAAGATGGTAGTTAGGAAGTTGGAGTCTCTGGCAGGTCTACTTGAATTTATAGAAGTGTGTGAGGGGATTGTGCTACACTACCTATATGAGTGTTTTGAGATTTACAATGTTTCGGGTAATGAATACTTGGAAGGTTGGAAGGTTGGAAGTCATGGATGGGATTTTGTGATTGTTCTATAGCCAACGCTATAATCCACTTGCCCTTAATTCACTCTCCCAACACAAAGAGGTGCTCAACAGAACCAGTCAGTGTTTAGAATCTCCCCTCCTTTCCTCTTCCAACCCTGCGGAAAGGAGAAGGAGAACTATACTTTTAGTATAGAGTAGAAAGGAGTGACGGGAATATAGCTAGATAGCAGAGGACAGGGAGAGGTAGGGTTTAGGAGAGGATACGGAAGGAGTAGGTAGGAGTAGGAAAGAAAGGCTAAAATAGGGTACCTTTATACTAATCTAACATATGTAAACAGGCGGACAGACAGTAGCAAGGCGGGATAGCAAAAACACTAGGGATTCTAGCTTAGAACAATAGGTAATCAGACTAGGAAAACAAGGAGCTAGTGTTCGGTTTGTGCTATTCTACTTTACGAGGGTTGTTTTTATCTATATTTTAGGTAGGTATAATATAGAAATAGCCTCACTTTTACTATTTTAGGAGATTTAGCATTTTAAATATAACTTTTAATACCAGTTCTTAGTTTCTAGCGCACTTATATTTGTAATTAGTATTGGTAGTACGTATGTACACGTAAAGTACTAGAAAAGGGTGTGAGGGTGATTAACAACGCAAATTCAAGTGCTTCCAAGACTGGCACTAAGAATCAAGGATGATTGTACCGGTATGTTGTACAGAATCCAGGACATCCATTACGGATAATATATTATCACGTGATAAACGCGTGAAAATATGGCAACATTGTCCTTGCCTAAGCAATGCATGGTGCTAATCACTAACAAGAAATTAAATGCATGTGGAGAAGTGGAGATCAAGCGCACTAGTTTGGTTGGATGTAATTACTGACAATCAGATGGGTGACTAGAGGGGTGGATTTGTTAAGTAGTATAATAACGGGCTCCTAGAAACAATCTGAATTAAGCGGCTAAGGCTACTGATCAGATGTTTTCTTGTTAATGGAGAGGCAGCAGTGGTATGCTCATGAGTGACGCAAGCTGATTCATCGAGTACGTTGGAAAGGTGTCGCAGAGAGGGTTGCCTCAGTACTAGTAAAGTAGTACGTGGTTCGTCGAGTGGGATCGAATATGATTTAGAATTCAGGCTGCGGAGCTATCTAAGTCTAGGTGCGGATAGCAAATAGTCGGAGGATTTAAAGGCACGTGATTGATCTTTAGGATTTTACCCCTGTATTACAAGTCACTATTCTAGGTATTATTGGCTATCGAAGCTCTGATCGAGTGGTTTTAAGGGTAAGAGAAGGGAGTATTCAGAGGATTTGCTAAGGTACAAAGGATTTACTATTATCTCCTACCTGTTACACCTATAGCGTTTAGCTATATTATTCTCTGTATAGTGATTTTTTGTTAAGAGTACTTAATAGTATATGCTGACTGTTCAAGGTGCGTTTGTAGTACAAAGTCTGTGTATTTGCTTAGCATTCAAGGTACAGGTAGTACAATATACATTAGTACCACAAAGCGTCATTGCTTAACATTCAAAGTACATGTAGCACAAACAGTGCATGCTTAAAATTCATGGTGCATTGGTAGCACAAATAAGATCTGTAGCACACAGTGTCTATACTTACCAATGATTATTATGTGACCCAACCCAGGAGTAAGACACCCATGGATGAATCACACTTCGCAACTCACACTCTTTAAGCTCAGTGTACAGACATACAAATCCAATACCACTTATTTTGATTGCACACCCGTGTCCCCAACTTTGAGTACCCAAACAAGGCACAAAAAGCAAGTTCGTTCATTCATGTATTCATCTACTTTAACACACAAAATGTATCTCAAATAACATCTATACTTTTCCCCGCCCCCACCCCCGCAAAAAGGAGAAGAAGAAGAAAACGCCCAAAACCACGTTTCTCATCACGTCCTCTACACCGTTGCATTGCCGCTCGCTCATCAGTCAATCAAATCATACGTAAAGCTATCTCCGCCCCTCAACCAAAACCCAAACACCACTCTTCAACCTCTCCACCACCTCCCTCCTAACCCACCCCACCTCCCTACCCTCCTTAATAATGCCATCCATCCACTCAAACAAGAACCGCAAGCCCACAACCCGATCCCTCTTCCCACTACTCATGGCCCCCTCAAGCAACAACCGACAATCCACAACCGTGCCTCTCATCCCCCTCATCATGTCACTAACCACACTCACACTGCCCACACCGCCTCCAGTTCCAGAATCACCCACAGGAAGAACCAGTGCTCTCTCCGCCTTAGTAAATGTCTTGAAAGCGTCAAGATCGAAGATCCACTCCAGAGAGTTGACTGGCGAAGAACTTGAGATAAGGGCACTTGACGAGGTGGAAGAATCATGGAGGGTTTGCAGAGTAGCGTTGAAGACGGAGGTATTCGAATCGTGAGCTTGACGTTTCCGAACATGGATCGTTTGGTTGGACTTCAGACTCTTGAGATGCTCAGACTTGGGTTGGAGATCAAGGACTACATTCCAGTATTCCGAACTGTCGGTGCGAATCGACTGTATATTTTCGTACTCCGGTAGGAGTCCAGGCG
Organism: Hymenoscyphus linearis; assembly: GCA_900536425.1. Taxonomy (NCBI): domain Eukaryota; kingdom Fungi; phylum Ascomycota; class Leotiomycetes; order Helotiales; family Helotiaceae; genus Hymenoscyphus; species Hymenoscyphus linearis. The sequence goes on along the minus strand of UNPR01000129.1, from coordinate 12,028 downwards.
TGTGACCTTTGATTTGAGAGCCATCTCGCAGTGTAATAGTAAAGGGTACTGGAACAGGTTGGTTGGTATCAATATCTCGAGTTATCAGGCACCTTGGCTCGGCAGCGAGTGCCCAGAAATGTCGGAAAGCTTGAAGATGAGATTTGTTATCTTGCACTGACGATGGGAAGATGGGGTAGAATGCCACAAGCAGTGCAGCTATTGCCATATTTGATGTTCCAAATGTGAAGGTCCCGCCACCTAAGAATAGCGCCCCTATGGCTAGGTGAGAAGCGAGGTGACTTCCATAGGTGGTTGCACTATCGTCACGACCGTGAAGGGAGCGAAGACGTCTGAAGACTTCCAAATCTCCTGAACCTGACATGATAGTCGCAAGTCCAAGGGCTAGTAAATCTTGACATTTTCGAACGGTATTTCTTGTTAGCTTTTGGTCATAGGTATCGGCTTCAATTCGACAAATCCGAATCAACTGATCCAGGTAATGTATTAACAAATCTCGGACCGGAAGTGAGCCCGAACCTGCATATCGTAATGCAATGCTAAAGCAGAGGCCAGCAACAATATCGTAAAACGGTAAATCGTCACTTGTCAATATTTTAGTATTCTCGAGAGAAGCCCGGGATCGGTAAGTTGCCGGCAAGCTACTTGCTATCCATGCGAATGATGGCTCAATTTTGCTCCATAGAATCAGATTCTTTGCTAGAGTTCGCAGCAAGAAAATATCTGGTCGGACATAATCGAACTGCAAAACTGAATCTGGAACATCGATTTTGCGAGCAAGAACTTGGTTCTCTGATTTCATGAATATAAGTGCAATCGCCATAACTGCTGCCGCAGTAGCCTTATCTAAAACATGAACGAGGTCAACTTTCTTAGCGCCTGCTGCCAATGTAAGCAGTCTTTCAGTGAGCCGCATATCATGAAGACCCTGGAGGTCAGAGCCCTTCCCAAGATTGATGAAGCCAAGAGCAAACCCAGCTGCAAGTCTATATCCTTCATTTCTTAGTGGTTCTTCTTCGGTTTCAGTATCAATATGTTCAATTTCAGACACCATTATCTCGCTCATGCGACGGTGTTGTGTATTGCAGTACAGTAGTCCAATTCCCATGATACCGGTCGTTTGGGTCAAAGTGGACAGATTGAGTTCTGCTGCTCCTGGAGGTAGCATTCGAGTGACGTGAACGGACAGAAGTCGTGTTATAAGTGAGTCCATCGTACCCATGTAAGAAGCAGCCAGACCTAGGAGAAGTCCAATCGAAGTCATGGTGTGCTTGGGCGTCAGATATTTGAACGCAACCCACTTAGCGACAGATTTCAAGTGGCCGTTGAGTCCCAGAGCAAGTAGGAATCCAGCATGTCGGTTACTCAAATCCTGAACCGGTTTGTTGAAGAGAATCCAAGACGTATCAATTCCTTTTGCATCGCGAGATATGCTTAGTCCAGCAGCAACGCCTGCATGGAAGAACGCCCAACACACTTTTTCTTCTGTATAGGCGCTTTTTTCGACCCCAACAGTATTGTTATCAGGTTTCATCACACAACTGAGATTGAAGCCTCCAATCATAAGCCGCTCAGTCAAAAGTGGCACACGAGCACTGAAATACATCAATCCTCGACCAGACGGGATCGCCAGGGTACGGTAAGCCAGCATCTGAGCATGTTCTTTTTGTGCCTCGAGTAACTCGGACTCTGACCAATGTGGTTCGGACTTGCAACGTGCCACCGTAGGTCGGGATGTATTGAGTATGTTCATGGCTTCATTCATTCTCCTATCATCCTTGAACATGGCACGAGTGATGGTCTGACGGTCCATTTCGGCAGCACCGTCAAATGCTCGCGTAGATTCCGCATCTAATGTTGATGTGCATATTGCATGAACATCTATATTTGACTCATGAGTAGGAACCAGTAAGCTAGACTGCGGTACTCGTGGTCGCTGTCCAGGGTTCAACAGCTCTTTGACATCTTCTCGACCTGCCATGGCAAGAAGCTCTTTACTCCAGGTTGTCGGTGGTTCTGGTTGACATTGGGCAAGGGCTTCTTGCAGAGGAATCAAAATCGCCTCTGGCAATGTCTCAAGTAGAAGGATGTCTACTCCTACCGCAGAAAGGGCTTCTACAAATTGCATAGCAGACCAACTTCGCAACATGAGGCCGAAAAGCTTATCAAAAAGCAAAGTCCTGGGCGTCAGTCGCATCCATTGATCAAGAGGTGGGGCTCTCGTAGCCAACGCTTGAATCCGCGTTCGTATTAACTGTGGCAAAGTCATGAAGTCGGTTTTAACTCCAGATGTGAAGCAACTCTGAATCCAGTCGTATACCGAGGGGCATTCTAGAGGTTCATTTATTGGAGATTGAATAGACGATTCTATGTTGCGAATTAGCTTTAATCCATCGCTTGAATGAAAACCCTACCAGTGTCATAAATCATATCTAACAATTGAGCTTCTTCAACCTCGTACCGAGCAATCCAAGTCGGCCATTTCAACCACTTGAAAATTTGGGCCAGGACCGGCGTTAAGCTCGCTGCACCCGTGGCAAAGGCATCTGCCGTCATGATATCCAGCTTTTGCTCCTCACGAAACAGATGGAGCCCAATGACTATATCAACAAGGGCTGCCCTCCGAGCTTTTTGATCTCTGTTCCCTGTCGTTGGTAAGGTACCGTGAACTGTTGTCTCGCCAAATGAAGAACTTACGAACTCACGAGCAAGCTTCAAATGTCTTTGGAGAAATTGACGTTCGTCATGTGGGTTTGACGCGAGTATTGGCTCCAGAATCCCCAAGCCAGAAGCTGAATGATCTTCCGGCTCTGAAAGCCAACTCCAAGCAGGATTGTTCGCCCAAGATGGCAAGGGATTCCCATTTGCAGTCTCTTGTGAGATCATGGTCTCCCAGCTTACGGAATCTGTCTGAGCGCCACTGCTAGATCGCATATGAGCGCGTGCCTTTTTCTTGGGATTTGTTCTTCGCCGTCTGGCTTTGGGATCATTATTTAGACCTAAGGAGAGAGAGAACAGTGTAATAACGAGCGCTGTCCATTCGGCATCCACGGTCTCTATTGACTCCAGCCGAATCCATTGCATCACTGCCCACCACCCCACAAGCACTCCTTCCCCGCCACCTGGCCCTGGAACGACAGCTCTACAAACCTCGAGTATCTTACTGACATGAGGATTTCGTGGTTCAAGGCGAATCTGAAGTTGATGCATCTTCCCTTCATCATCAAGCAAATCAACAACACCACGAGGCTTCGAGTTTCGTATGCCTCGCAAGGCCCCAGGGCCCTGACTAAGAACGCGCTTGAACCCACCTTCACGCCTAGCATGTGGCGTAGCGTTGTGACCAAGACTTCGAGTGTTGATAGAGGCAAATTTGTTCGGGAGGGGAACTGTCACCAAGTGGCTCCATGGCGCCTGTAAACTAATTTCACCGTAGCCATCAGGGGTTTTGGTCAAGACCAAGATCCGAGAAATATGGCCATCATCAAGTCTGCAGGCGTCGATAACAGCATCTGCCCTCATTACTGAAGCCATAGACAAAACATTAATGTCCTTCTCCTTCCTCCCTCGAATTGAGGTTCCATTATTGACGCTGGAATGAATCTTCCTATATAGCGTCAAGACTACAAGCTTGTTCTCATCTTGGTCCAAAACACAAATGACAATAGAGTTTCCTTGCTGGTCATCCGTAGCAGACATAGGAGCAGTGAGAGTGAAAACTTTGCACTGACTAGTGGCAGGCAAATGTTGTCTGGAGTATCGAACATTGCTATGTTCAACGGGCACGGAACAAACCTTGGTAAGCACGACTTCCTGACGAAGAGCATCAAATTCCTTATCGTCCAATCCCATATTGTGAAAGCCTTCAAAGTCCCCTCCCGCTCGAAGTTCGTCCAGTAAATCATCCACCGGGGCTTCCAGGAAGCTGTTCAGATTCTGGCTATGTTGTGAATATTGAGAGAAGCTTGGCCCAATACCTCCAGCATAGCCACCAATGCTAGTTCTTGTGTGTTGACTTCCAAGGGACTCGCCACGTCGGCCTGCTCCATGTTGGGCAGACTTTTCTGTAAATGCAGGTCGTTCATGATTTGCAGATAAATCTGCTCTGGCGAGCATCGAGCTAACCCTGCGAGACTTTCTTCTCGGAATAGTCCCGCCTTCGAAGTCCGGATCGAGTGTTGCAACAAAGTCGACAACCTTCTCTTTGGCTCCGTCTTGTTTCTTGCCGTTTTTCATTGGCTGGACGCCACCGAAACTTTCTCTCCCGAACGTAGTCTGACTGTTCATGACAGGTGTCGTGGCTCCTGTTGCAGTACCCGGCATAAATGAACTTCTGCGTCTATTTGGATCACTCACTGCTCGCTGCTTTTCACTCAAACTCTCTTCTCCGATGTAAGCCATTTTCCACACTGTGTACATGCCCGTTTCCCGGTTCAAGGTCAGGGCCAGTACCAAAGATTGATCGCTGGGCTTGTCAAATTCTCCTCGGCGAGAAATATGAAGGATCTCCTCTGCAGTGTCTAAGGCTGATATTCTCATTGATCTCCGCCTATGCTTCATTTCTGCTTTTGAGGGTCGAGCTACCACCAAGCCCAGCTCCGAGAGAGGATCTGTAAGGGAAAACAACCGGGGCCAGTTCGTATCACTTTTCAATGCCGGTGGATCCCACAAGTCTTTCAATGTACTGTTAAATTGAAGGGATATCTGTTTCGGGGCCCCCAAGTCCGCAGTAGAAAAGGTAGACTGTAGTGAACTGGACGCCGACCATGGTGGCGGTTGTGAAGAGATGAAGGAGTTTGGCGGGACTTTTGGGAATTTCAACGAGGCAGCAGCAAGATTCTCAACCCGCAGTTTCCGTTGTATAATTATGCCACATGGGGCCGCAATAGCACATTCCACCTCAAATGGCAGATGTATAACATGGCTAGTTCCTGAGAGAAAATATACATGTGCCTGGGTGACCAAGAAAACCACAATAGCCGCCTCTCTTTTCGCATCTGCCTTGTTCATTTCCACTTCTTTTGTGCCATTTTTTTCCAGAGGTCCAACGCTGGGGAATGAGGTCAACAGGGCCTGAGTAACGGACTCTTTTTCAAGATCGAATTTGTAGCATTTTCGAAAAACCCCCCCTCTGGACCAAATAACACATCGTGGGGTTACGAGTAGCTCGTCTTCGTCATATGTCGAGTCTGGATCGCCGTTGAGGTAATTGTGCCATTTGTAATCGTCGTTCTCGGGGTCAGGAGGTAGCAGATGCTCTTGAATGGCATACTGAAGGCCAGTAGGCTGATCGAGGCCAAGGGAAAGGACCGAGGCCATTGCTTTTGGATGTGTGGGTGCCCGATGATGGCGTATAGAGGGTGGGGTGGTTTCATTAACAGTTCATGTTCGTGGTGTTGTGGTGTTGTGGTTTTGTCGGTTTGTCGGTTTATTTTGGCTCCTCGAAGATTTCTATATGCTGTCCCAGCGACATCCTCCCTGGTGCTTTCTGTTAGTCGTTGTTGGTTCTGAATACCTATAAGTAGGTATTTACTTCGCGCCTTCTCTACCTGGGTACGCGTCGCAAGGCTGAAAGTGACATCAAGGAATCGGCCGTGCACGTACCTCGGCTCTGTGTTCACCCCTTTCCAAAAACAGGAATGTGGATTTCAACACCACAACCCTAAAGACTTTATACAAACTACTGTGGAAACCGGCTCTTAAAAGATCCCGGAGAGTGTTTGCTGCGGATAGAAAGGGGAGAACTCCTCAATTTGCAAAAGTAAGGCACAGGTCGGCATAACCTACCCTGAAATGACGCTACTGTAGTGCCACTAGTAGGTGTCCCTTGTTGTCCTTTATGTGCTATGGTGACCATCAAATTGACTATTTGATCAATACCATGGGCTTTTGATCAATTTGTAGGATTTATGGTTACGTTAGTACTAATTGATCAAATCTCTTTCACGAAACGTTCGTGCTTTTGACTAATAATAACAGCCATTTTTTATTAAAGCACACCCTTCGCTAAAGAAAGTAAATAAAGAGTCTCTAATCAAAGCAATTGAAGCACAACTCAAATACACACTACAAAGTGAGCCTAATAGCCTATCACTTCCACAACCTCTCAAACACGAACCAAACTCCTTTCATCAATAACTTCAAAATTGAGAATATAGCTAAGTTAACCCCCCATTATATTGATTCTCGGAATATCTTCACCCTGCCCAGGCCAAGATGCTGGAAAGCTCACACTGTCTAAAGATAAACTCGTTAACGTCTCAATATCTACCTTGAGGTCAACAGCCCATTTCGCTTCCTCATTGAATTTTCCCATATCTTCAGTAATATCCCAGTCCCCACTCTCGCCATGCTGAACAAATCCAGCGCGACCTACGATTTTATATTCGCCATTTCCATCCAGTCTCAGCACTGCTGAAGCACTTGAGTTCCAGAATTGACATATGACATCCCCGAATTTGGACCCAGGTGGTACGATTCCAGCTATGAGGTTATGTCCTATAAAAACCCTCGGAAAACTTGGTTCTGCAAGCGGGAAATCCTGAATAGTCTCTGTAGTCATTCCAGAGGGAGTTTCAAGGATACGCATCAAGCGTTCGTTCTGGCCCCTAATGGTTTTAAGCGAAGTAATATTCGCATATAGCTTCGTCAGGCCCGCAGTCCATTTCTTCTTGGCCTCGAAAGAAGCGAGAAGTTTTTCTATTGATGGTCCAATATGTTGTATCTCTCCAACAATAGCCCCTCGAAGATTGATATCCTCGATACCAATCTCATTTGCCGGCGATCTTGGCTTCCAAATTTCGATATCTTCATTAGTCGTGGGATACCAGAAGTTCGTGTACTTGATCTTCGTTCGCATATCTAGTATTGAGAGCCAATCGGAAACAGCAATCCATGTGTGAACTACTGGGTACAGGACCATATACAGCAACAGTATTCCCAACCCGCCATCATCACCATTCTTTTCACATGCAGTTGAGTTTGCGTTGTCCTTACATATCGCGCTAGACACCTCTTTTTGGATCTCATCCGCTGCAATCGCTTTGGCTGCCGTCATGGCGTACCAATTTGTCCATATCAGATGTGAACTCATAAAGCGATCGGGAGGAGAAACCTTGACTTTTTGCGACGTCTGGCCGACCTTCCGTGTGAGGACCTGTCTAATGAGTGCGCTAAAATAGACCATCTCAACATGTTTCTGAGTGGATCCCACATCAGAAGTACTTTGGAAACAAACGAGATTTCGGTAGAGTTCAAAAAGAGATTGCTCATGGTCCACTTTGATCTCTCCAAAATGATCATTGGCGAGTCCGAGAAAGGCATACACCTTGTCATGAAGAACCGAAGAAAAGGAATCCCGAAATGTGCTTAGAAGATCGCTAAGTGCATATGTTTCGCCATGCTTGTATCTCGATTCGCGTAGCCTTCCTAATTTAAGGATATAGTGTACAAGCTCTGTCGAGGGATTGTGGGTACGGTACCATTCTACCAACAGCAAGAATTTGTCCCAAGAAAGAGAGCTATCTCCAAAACACACCACTATGTCGGCGCCCATCCCTATCTCCTGGATGATCCAAGTTCGTTTCAAATACTCTTCGTGTATCAATTCCTCTATCAATGATCCACCCACTTTCGCGCACGAATCCCAAGTCGAAATATCGAAATCTCTGACGGAAGAGAATGATGCGAGACCACACTTCGGATCGAGCGTTGTCTTATGCTGTCCTAGCCAAACAATGACTTGTTGTGCCCTGGCATATATATTCGCCATGATGGGAATCTGATTATTCTTATCTTCCACACTACGTTGATCAATACAAAGTGCATCCACCCAGAGGGTTTGCGGTTGATTTTCATGCCGAAGATGTCGAAGTGCTACCCAAAGATTATTCCCAATCCCCGTTGGAACACTGTTAACCTCGATGGATCTCGTTTCTTCTGCATGTCCCCAAGTATAAGAAAGTGCCTTGTAGGATGGCCTCTGGACAAAAGTGGTATGGTATAGCTTGCAACGAATCGGAGCCCAGTATGTTCCAGGTTCTAGGATAAGTAACCGAATACTATCATTTTGGGCAAAGTTAATTATTGGCTGGAGATGACTTTTTGGCCCTACCTGCGGGGAAAAGGTGGCCCAAGAAATCGCCACAAGTGCTACAAAGAATGAGATGGAGTAAAACACTTGATTGTTCATGATTCTTGAGCTCTTGTCGAAGCGCAACTGAAAAACGAAAGAAGGGGAAAAGGCAAGGGAAAGACAGAGAGAGCGCATAATGGACGAAGCTATCTGAGAAACAAAAGGGAGGTGCTCATCTGAATCGGAAACACAGGTGCCCCGGCGGAGACTGCTCCGCCACTTAAGATGACTTGTTGAGTTACACAAGTACGCAAAAAAGAAAGTTCTTCCACTCGTTGTCAGTCATCTATCAGAAGATGTATTATTTTAGTAAGGAAAATGACAAATTGTAGTGAGGGGAGTCCACATGTGGAGCTTTTCTGTAGCAGTTAATTTGATGCTTCATTCGTGTTGGGAGCAGCAGTCAAGCGAGGGGTTTCGCATGTATGATTACGTAGTTTAGCGCCTGGTCATGGATGGCAGGAAGAAATCATTTTGTAAATGTCACTGAATGATGATAATCAAATCATCAGCTGCGTTCGATTTTGTGTGTTGGTAATAATTTCTTTGAACTGTTGCTAAACTTAATCTTATAAAAAGCTAACAATCAAAACAACACAGAGTACAAAATGCCACCTGAAATTGATGCTCACGCCAGAAGTGACCGAAAAAGATGAACAACTTCGACGACGGGAGGTTGAACTGAGGGCGAGGATCATTAGAACTATAATTAGAACATAATCTTGTTGGCCGTGGAAGTTCGCAACAGTTAATGTGGAGTGAGATGTTTCCTAATTACCCCAGTTTTCCCAGCATCTATACGATAGTGACTTTGCAAGTTGCTGGCATAATGGTTCTATTCTTGCCGTTATTATGTATACACTTCACTTCTATGCTATTCTTACGATTCTTAGGTGAAATAAAGTGCATTATGATTTCCAAATTATGTCTTCGCTATATTATTCTATTCACTCACTTTCAGTTGGTCTACTTTGTCTGAACCTAAACTTACTGATAGACTAAATCATGTACTTGGGTTTGTTTTGAGTATTACCACTTTATAGATATAGATCACCGCTAAAACTTCCTTGAGTACTATAACTAGTGAATATAATTACCTGTTCTTACCAGCTATGTAGTTAAGTGAGTTCGCAGGTACCTGAACTTTGCCATTTAAGCGAATATTCACCCATTGACCCAGCAACTAACATTGACATGTTACGTCACTTAACCAATCAGATCTCTCCAGTGCAGAAAAATCCCAGATTCTGTTGCATATCGCAGTTAGTGGACAACAGCCTGAAGCTACAGGGACTTCAAAGCCTGAAGGAACCTGTCTGTCCCTGCCCCTCATTCTACCCCTTTGACAGCCAGGAAGCACGCATTCTCCCAGGTTTCATAGCACAACACCTGGTTCGGATATTGGCGATGATAATGTTGATGGACCTCATATTACAATGATGGAATTTGGTGAGATTTGCGCAGTCCTTGCATAGTTCCGTGAGCTCTATTAATTATTAACAGCTTATTTTAATGCCGTCAGCATAGTGGCTTGGGATCTCGTGCTACATGCATAACCATGAGTGTTTTATTAACGTTAGACTCACTATATCTGTCATTACGACAAAATCTATATTTCCCTATCGCGTATAATAGAGTTTCTTAATATGTGAAAACACTCAGTTCTCCTGTGGGATCTGTGCAGTTAAATGCTTTGCAATAGGAATGAGAGAAACACGATTACAAAGATATTATTGTGTCCCTCAATCGCCCCAAGACACCATACTTGCTTCTAAATAACGCCAGCATCACGGCTCACCAAATTTTATCCGATGGGAGGTTCTGGTGTTCATGATAGTGAGCCTTGTGGGGTTTTATCATAACGAACATCATCTCACAATTGTTGATTGTCAACTGTGCTACTGTTTCTCAGACCAAGGGCCACTTTGAAGTATCTGTACAAAGGTTCTGAACTATATACTGACCCCTAAATCAAATACTAAGCAAGTCCTCGAGTACTTCTGCACAATTTCTATGGAAGCGATTAAGAATTTCTTCGCCAAGTTTGCGACCCTTGGGCTATCAAACAGATTTTCTCCGCCCCCCCCCCAAAATATATGGAAAAGAAAAAGGGAGATTTGTGACTCGACGTATTTCCCGAGTCTTGAAACTTTTAACGTGAAATCTACAAACCTCGGATTTCCTGCACAAATCCTTTCGACGAATTACTGTGATGTAAATAGGGGTCTTCGGCTAATCCTAAACACATGGTTTCAACTTTGAAGGTAGAGAGATCCTGAGAGAGATTCCCCGTTTATCGACATGACGCATCATTAATATCGAGCTTGTATTCGCTGCTATCTTTAGAAGAAGGCTTTCATGCTTCATCTCCTGCTGCATCCTGTACATGCGCCCCATCGTCCTCGGGTATGAGCTGCCCTCCAGAATGTTAAAGTCAGCTCACTTCCCCCTCTTATTTTTTCGAAATTTCTGCCACTGTTTGCACCACTTCACATACATTTTCCGGTGTGAAGTTCCTCGTCCACCTCATTTCTTCCAATACCAAGCCCACCGCCCTTAGCTCGCCACCATCATGCAGTCATACAGCCACCAAGAGGAGAACACCAATGGAACGATGCAGAACGTTACTGGGAGCACCCGTACCTTGACCTCACAACCAGCTCCTATTGGGAGTTTTGGTGGGGCTGAGGTTGGGTAAGTTTTCTTTTTTCTCAAAAACTAACAGGACCCCCTGCAGCAAGGTGGCAGAAACACATCTCAATCCAGATGCCTTCTCCATCCAGAACTTGACCTCTGTTGCTCAAGGGTTTTTGGACCCGGCTCCACTTTTCAACATCCATTCGGAGCCTCACTTCAACTTCGAGTCTAATCCTATCTTCTTCGGCAGTCAACGAGAGCCCCAATTTAACTTCGAATTCGATCCTATCTTCGGCACCCAGCCAGAACCTCATCTCAACTTCGGGCCACCAGTTCCAGCCTTCCAACCTGTCGTTCCACAGCTAGATGAGGATCCGTTGTTATTCAACTTCAACATCAACCCAAAGCCAACCGTCCCAACCTGCACCCACTGCCCCGCAACCTTCTCCCGCCACTCAGAACGCATCCGTCACGAAGCCTCAGTCCACGGAGTCAATCATCAGGCCTTTTTCTGCCTTGTCGTCGGATGTCCCAAGAATACTGGGATACCTTACACTCGCTCTGATAAGCTGACGGCGCATCTTTGGAAGAAGCACGCCAATTTGGGGTATACCAAGAGAACTCGATATTCTCCAACAGACGGAGAGGATTAGAGTTGGAGTCGGAGTAGGAGTATGCATGATCGCATGGTTGTAAATGTTTCAGGCTTTGTGTAGACGGTCTTTTTGGTTATGCAGCTTGGGGATTTTGATGATTTATGACTTTGCGGATCCTCCTGCTTTTGCAAGTGGGATTACTTTGGTAGATATCAATGCACTCGCTTATTTGTCTTGATGTTGAATAGAATGACTTTACGTGACATTCCCTCCCTACAACTTTTGAAAGTCAGCACATATGTCAATATAAAACTTAGCGTTCGCTTGAATTAAATGCCGACGTGAATCTCCCCTCGTCGTGGCAGTATATACATTTGTACTTTTGGGTTCGTGGCATCCCCTTCAACTCTCTGTATTTACGCTTGTTTCAACGGATAGACAAACCTGTCGAGTTATACATATAACCTGACTTTGACTGTCTAATATAAATCAGAAGTATTGTTAAGAATAACAATGTCATTTAATCACGTTAATTTAATTTAATTTAAATCTATTTAACGTCCGGCGAATGCAACTAGCCCCTATGAAGCTACGTTCTAAAACATCCCTAAGTAGGGCAAAGGACGCTAGGGGGGTGCCCTAGAGGTCAAGGGGGGTAGAA